>MDKI01259687.1:0-25998 GCA_005239505.1 Nicotiana paniculata
AAGCCATTAAGCTTCGGTTCGGTTCGGTTTTCGGTTTCGGATCGGTTTTGAACACCCCTACGAGGAAGTGCACGCTAGTGGCTTCGACCTCTCAGCTGACATCGAAAGTGTCAAAGCTTTGGAGGTTGAGGTCGCAACCTTGCTTTCTGATGAAGATGATTCCTTTAGTGGGTCTGAGAGTGGAGAAGATGGGGATGAGGCTGCCGAGGAAGCGACTCTCAAAAATATGGTTCCCGAGGTGGACTAGGAATTTAGGATTTTTTCTTTTGTATCTTTTTTGTGTAAGGCCTTGATTCGCCTTTTGTACATACTATTCGATATATAATAGAAAAACTTCTCTTCGAATGCCTTCATAGATTTCAAGTCCAGATATGTTTTTTGTCTTCATTGAAAATGTTGGAAATTTTTATTGCCATAATTTTACTAACCTTAGCTCGTAGTCAGAGTAAGCCCTTAAGCTTTTTGGTTGTATGAGGGTAAGTCCCCGAGCTCGAAAATACATTCGAGACCTTATCTCGGGTGGCTTGATCGAATCCATAGATGTATTATCTTTATAACCAAGTTCAAATGAATTTTGAACTTAGAATAAAGTAAACCCTTAGGCTTCTATTAAATGATGGGTAAGTTTTGAGCTTACATCAATATACCCCTTAGGGTTTTTCGGTGAATCCTCGTGCTATAATTGACTTTATTTGAGCTCAGAATAGCGGAACCCTTGGGCCCGAATTGAGTGAGAACGAGGTCTCGAACTTTAATTGTATTGGCCCTTAGGCTCTTTAGATTGGGCCGATTCGGCCTCTGAAAATGGCTATTATTTTCCCCTTTTCGGCTAAAAGACTTAGTGAAAATGCCTTAGCATATGTTTTTTATACCCGTCGGGTTTTCCGAGGGTCCGATGATTGGAACCCTTTTTTTCTTTTTTGTGTCTCAACGTGTTTGCGTTAAGATAACTTTGATACTTCTTGAGGTTTTTAGAAGGCTGTAATTATCGAAGCCTTTTAGTTTTTTGAGGGATGATTTTATCGAAGCCCTTTTTTATTGCTTTGCCGAGGGTAGCCTTTAACCTGTTTTTTAAAGTATTTGAAGGCTTTTTATTTATTGTGGAATTCAGACGTCTCTGAGACGCGTTATTTTGGCCGTAGCCTTTAATACGGCCATAGCCTTTAATGTGTCCGTCGACTTCGGGTACGTCTCTTGGACTTATTTCCCGATAATTCAAAATTTTAGTTCCCGAGTATGATGGACTTGGCCTATATATCGAGGGGCGCCTCTTTGAGGTATTGTGACTTTGAATTTAGATAACTCGAGTACGCATTCCCCGAGTGTTCGAAGTACGCTTGTAGTTGGCTCTTGAGCCATTTTTCACAAGTATTAGTTTTGCATAATAGACCAGAATCGTAAGTATGCGATTTGTATAATAGAGAATTTGCTTCGAGACACGAGATGTTCGATAAAGAGAGAATTCTTCTTTGAATAATTTATACATCCGTACATGTCTTGTTTTCGGGACTCGGCTAATCTATATGGACACGGTTCATTCGACCGTTTGGACCACTACAAAATTTTCCCTATCGAGGTCCATTGACATGAGGTACATTTCTCGAACACATAACATCTGAGGGTGATGCCTCCCAGTATCCGAGGTCGATTGCAAAGAAGCCTTGGATACTGTTGAATTATCCTCAGGTAGAACATAATTGTTGCCTCGTTATAAACCTTTCCAGAAAAACCCATTTGGGATAAAAATCAATCTAAGGGAAAAAGAGTGCAACGGGTACTTTAAACCTGAGGTCTCGATATCTTTGGTCGGACTCCTGCAAAGAGTTAGTTCCAAATATGTATATAAACAAAAGAAAAGAGAAAGTCATATCTTAGCAATAGTATCACTTAAGAAGTTATATGTTCCAATTATTCGGCAGTGGTTCATCGCTCATCGTTCCGAGTTTGTAAGATCCTTTCCCGACTATGTCGAGGATTAGGTAGGGTACTTCCCTATTAGGGTCGAATTTCCCTTCATTAGGATCTCGAGTGTTAATGGTGACTTTTCTTAGGACTAAGTCCCCCACTCTGAAGTGGCGAATGTTGGTTCTCCTGTTATAGTACCTTTTGATTCGTTGCTTTTGTGCAGCCATTCAAACGAGTGCAACTTCTCATTTTTCATGGCCTCGCGGTTTGATTCTTCTGTTGCTTGTCAAAACTTGGTGTTGGGCTCTCCAACTTCAACCATTATCAAGTATTCAGATCCATACACTAAAGAAAATGGAGCTGCTTCTGTACATGACTTCGATGTCGTCCGATATGCCTATAGGACCTCGGGCAATATTTCCCTCCACTTCCCTTTAGCTTCGTTTAGCCTCTTCTTCAAGTTTTGGATGATAGTCTTGTTCGTTGACTCGGCCTGTCCGTTCCCACTAGGGTGATACAGTGTTGATAGTATCCTCTTTATTTTATGATCTTCGAGTAATTTCGTTATCTTGTATCCGATGAACTGTTTGCCATTGTCACATACTATAATTCTGCATGTATCCCGAATCGACATGCTATGTGGTCCCATATGAAATCTATCACTTCTTTTTCCTTAACCTTTTTGAAGGCTTGTGCTTCAACCCATTTAGAGAAATAGTCAGTCATAAATAAAATGAACTTAGCTTTACCTGGGGCCGATAGTAGAGGGCCGACGGTATCCATTCCCCATTTCATGAATGACCATGAGATAGGACCGAGTGAAGCTGTTCGCCGGGATGGTGGATCAACAGTGCAAACCTTTTACATTTATCGCATCTTCGAATGAACTCCTTAGAGTCTTTTTCCATGCTATCCCAGTAATATCCTGCTCTGATGACCTTTCGAACTAGTGACTCGGCACCAGAATGGTTCCCACAAAATGCCTTCGTGGATTTCTAGCAGAACATAGTCAGTATCTCCCGGTCCCAAGCACACTGCCAATGGACCATCAAATGTCCTTCTGTATAATGTTCCGTCTTCGTCTAATGTGGAACGAGCGACTTTAGTCCTTAAGGCCCTCGATTCTTTGGGATCCGATGAAAGCTTTATGTTCTTCAAGTACTCGATGTATTTATTTCTCCAGTCCCAAGTTAAGCTCGTAGAATTTATTTTCGCATGTCCTTCCTCGATCACAGACCTCGAGAGATGGACGACAGTCCCCGAGCTGATCTCATCTTCTTCGACCGATGATCCCAAATTGGCAAGTGCATCGGCCTCGGTGTTTTGTTCTCGAGGTACATGTTGTAAAGTCCACTCTTTAAAGCGGTGCAAGGTTACCTGCAATTTGTCTAAGTACCTTTGCATCCTATCCTCTCATACTTCGAAGGTTCTATTTACCTGGTTTACTACCAGTAGAGAGTCTTATTTAGCTTCAACGACTTCCGCTCCCAAGATTTTAGCTAGATCGAGACCTGCAATCATGGCCTCATACTCGGCCTCGTTGTTAGTCAATTTGGAAGTTTTAATGGATACTACCTATGGGCGATTTTAAAACAATGCCGAGCCTGGACCCTTTCACATTCGAGGAACCGTCCGTGAAGAGGTTCCATACCCCCGATGACGTACCCGATTTTAGTAGAAGCTCCTTTTCCACTTCAGGTAAGAGAGTTGGCAAAAAATCGGCCACGAAATCTGCCAAAATTTGATACTTGATGGCCGTTCGACGTTGATATTCGATATCGTACCCGCTGAGTTCGACAACCCATTTGGCCAATTAGCCCGATAGTTCGGGCTTGTGCAAAAAATTACGGAGTGGATAAGTGGTTATCCAACATATGGGGTGACATTGGAAATATGGATTTAATTTTCTAGAGGCGCTTATTAGTGCAAGTGCCAATTTCTCTAAGTGCGGATACCTAGTTTCAGCATCTCCAAAGGTTCGCTTACGTAATAAACAGGAAACTGCGTACGTTGCTCTTCTCGAACTAGGACACCACTTACCACGATCTCGAACACCGCCAAGTATAAGTAAAGCTTCGCATCTGCCTTCGGGGTGTGAAGCAAAGGTGGGCTCGATAAATATCGCTTCAATTCATCCAATGCCTGTTGACATTCCGGGGTCCATGCGAAATCATTTTTCATTTTGAGTAAGGAGAAGAACTTGTGGCTCCGATATGATGAACTCGAAATGAATCGATCCAAGGCAGCTATCCATCCGGTTAGCCTTTGTACGACTTTTACACTATCTACGGCGGTGATGCCCTCGATGGACTTAATCTTATCGGGGTTGATTTTGATTCCCTGATTTGACACCATGAAGCTGAGGAATTTGCACGAAACGACCCCGAAAGCACATTTTTCGGGGTTGAGCTTCATGTTTTACTTCCTCAGGATTTTGAATGTCTCCTGCAAATGAGCCAAATGGTCCTCTGCGCGCAAAGACTTAACTAACATGTCGTCAATGTAAACTTCCATTGGTTTACCTATCTGTTCTTCGAATATTTTGTTAACTGGGCATTGATATGTAGCTCCTGTATTTTTTAGCCTAAAGGGCATTACATTATAACGATAGGTCCCATACTTAGTGATAAAAGAAGTCTTTTATTGGTCTTCCGGGTCCATTTGGATTTGATTGTACCCAGAATATGCGTCGAGAAAAGTAAGGATCTCGTGGCCGGCCGAGGCATCAATCATGCGATCGATGTTAGGTAATGGAAAAGAGTCTTTCGGACATGCTTTGTTCAAGTCCTTATAGTCTACACACATTCTAAGTTTGTTCCCTTTTTTGGGGACAACAACTATATTAGCTAACCATTTGGGATATTTGACCTCCCAAATGGACCCTATTTTAAGAATTTTGGTTACCTCGACCTTTATGAAGGCATTCTTTACCTCGGACTGGGGCCTTCTCTTTTGTTTTATCGGTCTAAACTTGGGATCCAGGCTCAGTTGATGCGTTGTTATCTCCGGTGGGATTCCTGTCATGTCTAAATGGGACCACACAAAGCAGTCCATATTATCAATAAGAAATTGAATGAGTTTTTTCCTGAGTTCTAGGGTTAACCCCGGTCCCAAGTATATCTTTCGTTCGACAGAAACTCGATTAGTATCACCTGTTCTAGCTCCTCGACTGTTGACTTGGTTGCATCTGATTCTTCGGGAACAACAAAAGTTATAGGAGTTAGAAAATCCTCTTCTTCTTATTCTTCTTCCACTACCCGTTTCTCCGATTAGGTCGAGGCTGGGAACAATGATTGCTATTTGGCCGTCTACTTTTGGTGCTCGATTTTTTTTTGAAGTCGAAGGTGTTGATATCGGCGTCACCTCATCGACCGCAAACATTTCCTTTGCAGTGTGTTTTTCCCCGTAAACCATCTTCACACCATTCGCCGTCGGGAACTTTATCATTTTGTGAAGGATCGATGGTACTGCACTTATGTTGTGGATCCAAGGCCTACCGAGCAGTGCATTATATCTCATGTCGCCTTCGATGACATGGAATTTTGTATCTTGGATGGTTTCAGCCACATTTAGGATTATCTCCCCATTTGTTGTTTCACTAGCCATGTTGAAGCCGTTTAGGACTCGAGATGCAAGAACAATTTGGTTCTGCAGGCCGAGCTGCTCTACGACCCTCGATCTGATGATGTTAGCTGAGCTACCTGGATCCACTAGAACACGTTTAACTTGAATTTTATTCAACAAAATAGAAATTACTAGGGCGTTGTTGTGCAGCTGAGAAATGCCTTCCGCTTCTTCGTCATTTAATGATAAAGTGACTTCGGGCACATAGTCTCGAGTCCGTTTCTCTATGGCGATAGACACCTTAGTGCGTTTGAATATAGGTCCTTGTGGGATGTAGACCCCGCCAACGATCATGTGAATAACATGCTGAGGTTCTTCTTGTTCGTTCTTTCTATCTGTATCTCTTTCTCTGAAGTGATTTTTAGCTCGATCACTGAGGAACTCTCGAAGATGTCCTTCATTGAATAGTCGGGTTACCTCCTCCCTCAGCTGCCTGCAGTCTTCGGTCCTATGTCCATGTGTGCCATGATACTTACACATTATATTTGGGTTCCTTTGAGAAGGATCGGTCTGTATCGGTCTGGGCCACCTAGTATCTTTGATCCTTCCGATAGCCGATACAATCCCCAAACATCGACGCTGAAATTGTACTCCGATAGCCGGGGTGCTTATGTGGGATCTGCATATTTGTCGAAGCTAGTTTTACTCATAAGTTCCCGAGAGTTTTTCCCTCGGTCACTTCTTCGATCTTTCCGGGTGGAATTGCATCTCGGACCGTTATTCCTCCGATCTGCAATATGTCGCTGGTACTGATCTTTATTCGGCCTTGATTCTCTATCAACATCCCTCTGATTTTTACCTGTCGGCCGACTTGAATGTACTGATCCCGAAGGGGCTCCCAATTGGTCGTCTTCAACCCTGATCTTCGACTGATATCGGTTGTGAACATATGCCCAAGTCACAACTGGGTACTCGATCAAATTTTCTTTCAACTGGCGTGATGCTATCGAACTCCGTTCATCAACCCTTGGGTGAAAGCCTGAACAACCCAATCATCAGTGACTGATGGCAACTCCATGCATTCCATTTGGAATCGAGATACGAACTCCCTTAGCATCTCGTTAATCCTATGTTTCACTTTGAAGAGGTCTGATTTTCTCGTTGCAACCTTTATGGCCCCGATGTGTGCTTTTACGAATGAATCCACCAACATGGAGAATTAATCGATGGAATTCGATGGCAAGTTGTGATATCAAATCATGGCTCCCTTTTACAGGGTCTCTCCGAACTTCTTCAGCAATACATACTCGATTTCGTCATCCTCCAAATCATTACCCTTTATGGCGCACGTGTAAGAAGTAATGTGCTCATTGGGGTATGAGATCCTGTTGTATTTAGGTATGTCGGGCATATGTAACTTCTTTGGGATGGGCTTCGGAGCCGCACTCGGAGGGAACCATTTTTGTATAAACTTCTTTGAATCCATTCCTTTTAAGATTAGTGGTGCCCCCGGTATTTGGGCAACTCGAGAGTTGTAAGTTTCCACCTTCTTATCGTTCCTCGATTTTCTTCTCTCCCGATTCGATTCTCTTAGTGAGCTCCTCGAGCATCCTCATTATAGCGGGATCAGTTGTCGAGGTGTTATCACCCGATCTTTCAGGTACTGGCTCGGTACACCGAGTAACCTCCTGCTCGAACCTATTTGGTGCTCTGTGCTGATTTTGCAACTGAGTGATAGCGTTTTGTTAAGCTTGAAACATTTTGAATATTACTTGGAAACTGACTCCTTTGTCTCCTCTATCCTATGTACCTCGACCATCAGTTCGACCCTCCCTGTGTACACTTCCTTCGGAATCCGCGCCTAAATCCGCATTCAAAGCAACATGCGAACTGACATCAACCGTGTTGACGGGCAGTGCTCCTCCAAGGTCAGCCTGCGACACCTCGATTCCTGGAGCAATTAGGTTCTCATTTTCTCCGTGGAGTTCGAGGCCGTTTTCGCCGTGTGTATATGTGTTTTATGAGTTTGACATGATTCAACCTGAAAACAAAAATTCTTGACAAGAACAAGTGTAAAATAGTATGTTTTATTAGAATTAGCACTGAACAATCACTATTATCCTTAGCCCCACGGTGGGCACCAAACTGTATACCTCGAAATACGAGTAATAATTAAATTTGTATTGTGGTTTTAAGGATACGTGATCTGAATCAAAACCAATTGATAAATGACGAATTTAAATACATAAATTGAACGGTAAAAACAAATCAAACCAGTGTTTCAGCAATATGTCGACCTCGATTAGGAACATGCTGGAGATTATGTGTTAAGAAAAGTAAGAATAGTAGTAAAATGTAAGCAAGCAAAGAGCAGCGTATTATTGTTTCTCTGTGAATGTATATATGTTACAATATGAATGGGGCTCCTCTTTATATTGTGGAGGAATCCTAAATAAGGTACACCTCTATTTCGAAAATAAAATCCATGATTGATATAAAAAACCGTTAATAATTCAACTATTTCCGAGATTTTCGCCGAGATCCATGGTCAATCACTGATATCTCGCTATTCCATCGCTCGATGCTGGTCATGCAACTATCTAGATCCTTCGGTCTTTGTGTCTTCGAGCTCGAGCTCGCTTCATTATGAGCTTATTCTCGAGGCAGTCCCTCGAGCCCATAAAATCAGGCATACTCGATTTAACCGTATACAATTTTGATATTATTCTGTTCTATATGAACTTAGAGTAGCCTATGCTTTATTCGATTCAAATAGGAGTCAACTCAAATTATGGTATAATTATTGCTATTATTCAAAACAATTTTTAACGATAATATAGGAAAGAAATATCGTAGTATATTCAGTTTATGTAATTTTGTTTGCATAGAATTAACCAGAAGTGTATACGTTAGCTTTGTGTAAAGTGTGGTAGTGCGTATATGCATGTGTCAGTGTCAATGCCTAACAATTTGATTACCACAGATTAGGTTATAGCGGTGGACACTCATTGCGTACAAAGTCAAATTTCACATGTGAGGAGTTAAAACTTAAACACGTTTTTGAGTAAATTTTTAAAATTCAATGGCCCATTTACTATGCTACCTAAATTAGTAAAAAATTACTGAAAGTTGTTGGTTCCAGCCAAAATTGTCAAAACAAAAATGAAAAACAGAGACTAAAAAACATCTCGTTTCCATCACCCACACCGTGTTTATACCAAATTATAATATCTTCGGACCACTTTAATTAATTTTTATATTCTTTTTGTGATCCATAATATTTGATTTATTTAGATATCAAGAAGAAATTAACTTTTTTTTTCTAAATTTGCCATTGGAGTAAAGAGTCTAGGAGTATTTTTGTCTTCCAATAAATGAACGTTAATATGGTCAATTTTTTTAATTAATGCTAAAATGTGAATTATTTTAATATATGTGAAAACAATTAATTAAAGTAGACGGTAGTATATATTATTTTACCATGATTAGGTACTAAGGTAATGATGCGTATTAATTAATTATAACTTAATAATAATTATGTTTCTAAAAATATATATCATATATTTATTGAACTGGTGCAAATATAAGATGACTAAACTTTTCCCCAAAACATAACATAAATTAATTCACAACCAGACATTTCACACCGAAATCACAAAGTCAACAAAGTTTCCTTCAATGATGGACAACATTTTAAATCATGTTTCTTGTTTAATTGGAATTGACCTCAACATCTAGATAAAGAATAGCATTTTTTAAAAAGTGAGAAAAAATATTTTTTAGCAAACACAACTCAGATAAAGACATTTAGCAAAATTGCATATTATGGCTAATATTATATCTTAGACATGGATAAACCACATGGATTTTCCCGATTTAAGTTCTATGCAAATCAACAATAACAACTCTCCTACAAAATCTCTATCTTACAAACACACTCTGTTATCCAATAACCTAGTGTCCCAATCTTCTTTGAACCATGATAGCTAATAGTGACCTGGACCTTAAGATGGGAGTTCAAACTCTATTAACTCGGAGGAATTTATCTCTATTTTCTCTTCTGATAAATCTAGAATATACCTACCTTGAAAATTCTCGGTCATAGTTAAGGTTTTTGGCAAGAAGGTAGGGCACCGGCTCCTTCAAACGAAACTAAAAACCTTATGGCAACCCACTGAATCCCTTAACGTTATAGGTTTGGGTTCTGATTTCTACTTAATTAAATTTACAAAAGAAGAAAACATGAATCATGCTCTTCATGATGGGCCATGGTTTGTGCTCAATCATTTTCTCACTGTGAGACGATGGGAGCCTAAATTTACTACATCAACAACACAATTATCTTATTTAGCAATTTGGTTTCGGCTTTCTGAACTCCCCACTGAATTTTACGACATGGAAATCCTACAAAAGGTTGGTCAAAAAATTGGGAAGCTACTCAAAGTGGACAATTGCACATCTTCTACATCAAGAGGTCGTTATGCACGAATATGCATTGAAGTTCATATTGAAAAACCTCTAGAAACTCATGTCTATATAGGAAACCATCGCCAAACTATTTGGTATGAAGGTCTTAACTTATTATGCATAAGTTGCGGCTGTTTGGGACACAAAACAATAACTTGACCTTCATCCATTTATTTTCTTCCTTCTTCTTCAATAACCCACCAAACGACATACAACCCAAACACACCTGTTTCTCCAAATACTAATTTCCACCCTACTACATCTGCCCCAACACTGATCGAGACAGTCCATGAGGAATGAAAAACAGTGACTTTCACAAGACGACGATCTTCCACTCATGCATGAAATACTCCAAAATCAGAGAGCGAATATACTTCTTCCACTCTGAGAGATCCCCTTCAACGTGATTGGCAACCAAGCCATGCAACCACTCCAGCCAAGACACGTGTCGTGACCCCATGTAAGGCGGTGACACCGGTGGAAAACCCAGGTACGTTTTCTAACAAATCACATACAACTAATAATACTTTCTTAACACCTTCTAATAAGGCTATTTTGGTTAACCCAACTTCATTAAAAATAACTAATAACAATGAACAAGCATTATTACATCCACCGTTACTTCACACCAAACCAATACATCATCTTATACTCTACCTCCTAATGACATGCATGCATGTTACTCCTCCAATTCACCAAATCTCCACACAAACGTCCACGTGGTCCACTCAACCATTCCGATTTCCACACAGATACCTCCCAGCCCACAGTTCTTCCTAATAGACCAACACATCAAATCCCTTCTACAACACCACAAATCTTACCAATTCCCAAAGACCACAATGATTATGTTCCTATACCTCCTCTATTACCCAATAGCCCACTCCATCTCGAACCGCCCCAAACAAGAAATTCTAACCCACAAAATCCCTCTCCAATATCTAACCAAGACACACACGCAACATACCCTATAACTTCAATTACAACCTCTTCAAATGTCAAACCACCAAAATTGTCCATACACATGCACTCACATCCATCACACTCCACATCCGCCGTTCCAGTCCCTTTTGCCAATTCAAGCATCCTTGCAACCAACAATGCAATCACAACACCACCTCCATACCATCGAATTTACACTTCACAAACTCCTTACCCTCCTCTTCCACAACCACAATCATGGCTAGAAATGGGTCTATTGAGCCATGCACTCACCTTCTCGTTGATGATCAACAACCAAGAATACTTGGTCATGATACAGAACCCTTCGGACATCGCACAAATAGTCCGTGGAAGGGATGCAGATAGTCTGGGAAGCATTCACCAATCTCTCCTCATATGCCACAAACTCAGGGGGACATCCCTTTCTATCCTCTACAATCTCCAACACAGACTCCCATAAGATGGATTCACCAACACACAACCTTTTACAACCCCATTCAACTTCCACCTCCTCCTCCTCTCCATCTACCAGAGTACTTACCTCCAATCTCTCCGACCATTCCACTAGAGCTCCACCTAGAACCCCCCACTCAGAAAATCCCACTAGGCATGACCCAACAGGAAATCTCAGCGTTAGCAGAAGAATTAAGGGAGTCTTGCACAGACCTTCTAGATCTATCAGAAGCCCAGGTCTTGGTCCTCAAGGAGCAATATAAAAAAAGATATATTTGAACTGTCCACCAAATCTCAAAAAATGCCTTCTCAAACTTCTTCCAACTATAAATCCAGATGTGGGCAAGTTTGTTCTAGTAGTCATTCCGACTCAGATTCCAGGAGCTCACACAGTTCCTAGGACTCATCCCAACTCAACCTCCATTTCTCTTATGAATTTCTTGGTTTGGAACTGTCGTGGGGCACAGTCACAAGACTTTAGGCGTAATTTTCAGTCATTATTAGATTACCATCATCCCTCTTTGGTGGTTCTCTTCGAAACACACTTACCAGACCACACTCACTTAAGAGATGACTTTAACTTCACGGTTTTAGCATCAGTGGGGGAAGAACACAACAATGTAGGAGGAATATCTATCCTTTGGGATGATCGCACTTTAAAACTAGAGGAAGTGGCCCTATCAAATCAAGAATTACACTGCATGATCGAGGTACGTACTTTAGCTAAATCTTTTCTATTTTCTGCTATTTATGCAAGTTCTATTTTGCATGAAAGACAAATATTATGTCAAAATTTAAAATTCTTAGCACCGACTTATAATGGCTCTTGGTTAATGGGAGGTGACTTCAATGAAATCACACGAGCAAATGAAAAATTTGGAGGTCGTTGTGTATCTAATAATATAATTGATAATTTTATTAGTTGTTTAAATGCATGCAAACTCTTAGATCTAGGATATTGTGGTAGTAAATTTACATGGACGAATAATCGTCACCACCAACACTCTATATTGGAACGTCTTTATCGGTTACTGGCAAACTATTCTTGGATTAATTCATTCCAAGAAGCCAAAGTTTGCCACCTTCCTCGTACAGACTCCAATCATTGTCATTTACTACTTAGTCTATTACCAACAACTCCAATTGTTACTAAGACTTTTTGTTTTGAAAGTATTTGGAGTACCCACCCTACGCTAAGACCACTAATAGCTGATGTGTGGAAACAAAATAACCACTGCCTCTTCCAGCAATTTACCAATTCCAAATTGATGTCCAACATTGGAATGCAACTACTTTTGATAATATTTTTAAAAGAAAACAAAATCTTCTCAATCGAATAGAGGGCATACAACGATCCATACATTACCCTACAAGCTACTTCCTACAAAGTCTTGAAAGAGACTTAATCAAAGATTTTAATAATATCCTAAAACTAGAGGAAGACTTTTAGAAACTAAAATCACGCATAAATTGGCTTAATGATGGTGATGCAAATACAAGATTTTCCATCTAACTACCCTTCATCAAAGAAGGAAAAATAAAATCAATGCTTTGAAAGATGAATCAAGAAATTGGCATTTTGATTCTGAATACATCCATTCTTCAGTCGTAAACTACTATGCCAACTTGTTCACTACCTCTTTATGTTCAGTCCCTCACAACTCTTTCACAAACAATTATGGAATTTTGACATCTTCCATGGTAATTGAACTTATTAAATCACTCACAAACTTTGAAATTGTGACTTCCATTAACTCCTTTAAACCTTAAAAGGCCCCTGGGCCAGATGGCCTTCACCCCCATTTTTATCAACATTACTGGCCCGAGGTGCCATAATCAGTGCTCTCATTATGTCATCAGATCTTTACTATGCAAAGTATCCCTGAGGACATCAATAAAACATATTCACAGACTGCTTCCATGCTAACCCATTATCGCCCTATTAGCCTTTGCAATACCATTTATAAAGTAATTACTAAAATAATCGTCAATCGTATCAAGCCTTACTTGACACGTTTAATAGGGCCAACTCAATCCAGCTTCCTAAAATCCAGGAGGGCTACTGATAACACAATTATTTTCCAAGAGATACTCAAACATTTTACTCAAACAAAGGGCAAACATGGTCTTGCTTTAATTAAATTGGACCTCGAAAAGGCGTTTGATCGAATGGAATGGTCTTTTGTACGGAGTGCACTCATCTTTTTCCATTTTCCAAAAACACTTAGTAACCTTATAATGTCATGTATTTCTACTTCATCCATCTCCATACTTATAAATGGATCACCCACTCCGTACTTTACTCCATCATGTGGCCTTAGACAAGGAGATCCTTAATCTCCGTATCTCTTTCTACTAACGCATGGAAATTCTATCAAGAAGTATTAACGTGGCGGTTGATTACACTACTTGGGACCCAATTATACTGTCTAACAACGGACCACCAATTTCACACTTACTATTCGCCGACGATATAATCCTTACTACCAAAATTAGTACTAAATCTTTTTACACTATAATTGATCATATTAATTACTTCGCTACTCACTCAGGCCAAAAAATTAACTTCCAAAAATCAAAATTTTGTTTTCTAAAAACACCACAGATACGGATAAAACTCTTGTACTTTCCTCTTTCAATATGAAGGAGGGCACTACCTTTGGAAAATATTTAGGATTTCCTATATCGTCCTCACGATCCAGTCCAAGAGATTATCAATTTGTAATAGATAATTTCAAAACACGCCTTGCCGGTTGGAAGACAAAATTCCTCTTCAAAGCTGGAAGAATTATCTTGATAAAATTCACCATCAATTCTCTCCCAAACCATGTCATGCAGCTTACAAAACTGCCTTCTAGTACCCTCCATAGATTAGATTAATACCAAAAAAATTTCCTATGGGGGTCTACCACTTCAGTTAAAAAATTACATCTTATAAAATGGGATCATAATACAATGGCAAAAAATATAGGAGGCCTAGGTATTCCTAATCTTAAGGTAAAAAATAGCTCCTTACTCGCCAGCACTACATGGAGACTTTTCCAAAACCCAAAATCGTTTTGGGCCTCCATTCTAATTTCTAAATATGCAAATACTGGCTCACCATGCTCCACTCAATCAACTACTTGGAGGAATATCGTACAAGGATGGCACCATTGTCAACATGGCATATTATGGAGGCCAGTGAATGGTACCAATATTAAATTTTGGCATGACACTTGGTTTAAACCAAATACAACATTGAGACAATTACTGCAAGGTCCACTACTCGAACATGAAGTACGTCCAATTGTTTCTTTTCAACGCACAAATAATTCTTGGAACTTCTCTTCCCTATCATATGCCACTCCGGATTCCATCTTAGAAACTTTAATTAGCACATACTTCCCCCTCAATAAACAAGCTTATGATCGTATTGTATGGGGGCTGACACAAGATGGAAAATTCACCGTGACATCTCTCTATAATTCACTAAATAATTCTAACATGCACTCCTCCCAAAGTTGCAAAATTTCATATGGCTATGGAAGTTAAAACTACCTCAAAAAATTTCTAACTTCCTTTGGCTACTACTCCACAATCGACTTCCAACAACCTCATATCTTCACCACCTCAATATAGTGCCTTCAATTAATTGCCCAGTATGTACTACCACTATTGAAACAACAACTCACATATTCTTTGAATGTCAAGTAGCCATTACCCTCTAGAATCAACTAAAAATAAACATACCACAAGTTCTTTATGACGTACTTCCAAGCGAATGAATGGCTCCATTCTTTCATCACAACAACACAAACACCACCGGTACAACCACTTCCACTACCAACCTTAATTACTTTCACACTTTGGCACTTATGGAAGAATCGTAACAATAACACCTTCAATCATACAACTGGCTATGTCCACTTGGTTTCTCTTCTAAATTCCGTACAGGAATTCCTCTATCTTGGACCTAATCGCTCAAAGTCACAAGAGAATAAAATTCCAATGTACATTAAGGGGAGCCTCCATCTTCACCCTTACTTAAACTAAATACTGATGGAGCTACCACTTTGCATTCACAACTCTCAGGATACAACGACATAATTAGAGACTCCTTAGGAAATTGGAAACTAGGATTTTCTGGGACCATCTATGCTGCAACTCCAATTCAAATTGAACTTCTGGCTCTATTACATGGTCTGCAGATAGCTCTTACACACAGATTTACACCACTGGAGGTGGAAGTGGACTCCACTGAAGTTATCACTTTACTGCAAAATCCTAACGATGTTCACTTTGATTTAATAAACGACTGCAGGTGCGTCCTAGTTCAACTAGGTAATCCACAGGTCAAACATGCCTATAGGGAGCAGAACAAAGTAGCGGACAGACTGGCACACCACCTTTTGGAGTCATCTTCAACAATCCACAACACACTATATTATGAAGTACCTGATTTTGTCACAAAACAGCTACATGGTGACCAAATGGGTGAAGGCTCCCACAGAAATATCTCACCAACATTAGTGGGGATACCAACACCTTCCTTTTGTCTTTTTCAAAACCGTCGAAATACACCCATGCAACAACATGTAGTAGAAAAAACCCTAGTAGAACTCCCAGCTTTGCTCCCTATGTTTTTGGCTAGATAGTGTACTATGTAGTATATAATATGTTGTAATATGTGCGTAATATGTACTTTGCTTTAATGAATATTATATTTCATTACCAAAAAGAAAAAAGACATTTTGCAAAGAACCCACAAGAGGAGTTACAAACTCAAAAATTTCACAATTTCAAACAAACTCCACATAGACACTTTTTCAAGAAGAAGAGATTTAAACTTCAGACTAAAAGCAAAGGTATAATATAAGTGTATATGGTCAAAACCGGGCGCGCCCCTTGTGTGACTAATCGAGACTGAAATATGATAGGTTAAAGTTCGACCTCGAATTATATCGAATAGAGGCTCAAGGTTATATCATTAAGTTCGAGACCCCAAGACCGAATGAATCGAGATCATGCGCGATCGAGAAAAATTTGCCAAGCCGAAAAACAGAAGGACGAAATATTCGTGATCAGTTGTAGATCACGGCAGAAATCTTGATACGTATCAAGGATAGGCCGATTAATTAGTAAATCATGAGATTTTTTACCTCATATAGTATTGTATCAAGAGTAGGACTCCCCTACTATATAAAGGGGGTCGGATCATTTGTAAAACACATCACATAAAGCAATATACTGTTATTTTCTAGCTTTTATCATCTTGTTGTTATGTTCATACATCAGCGGAGACACCTCTTGGTCCGAGGGTGATCGAACTCAAGGGCCAAGGTTGTTCGATTTACGTGGTTTGCATTTATTCTTTCATTGCCAGTTTCAATATCAATCTATTTTCTTAATTTGTATCAAGTTATATCACGTATCCTTAAAACCGCGTATAAATTCAATTGTTATCTAATTTGAAGGGTAAACAGTTTGTCGCCCACCGTAGGGCTAAGGATAATAGTGATTACATGGTACAAGTTTTCATAACACACACTATTTTACACTTGTTCTTCTAAATATCTTTGATTCCAGGATCAAAATGTCGAACTCTCAGTCAGCACCCGTAATCGTGAACAATGATTTTGGTCACCACGACGAAAATGATAGACGAAAATGGTAACATATCACCAGGAAACGACATACCTCCAGTACGCCTCAATGGAGTTTCGGCTATAGATGCAATCGACGTCAGCTCACATGTAGCCATCAATGCAAATTTCGTCGTCGATCCCGAGAGCAGCATTCATAGGGATGTTCGATCATCCGATCAAAGCACACATGGCGGTGAAGAGGGAGAGATCAGCCTTCGGGTGAACTTCGAAATGTTGCAGGCTCAACAAGCAGCGATAGCCCAACTTAAAAACCAGAAGCACCCGCCAAGCAGGATCGAGCCCGAGCCGTCCCAGGAAGTTGCCATAGGGTCGAATCAGTTTAAAGGAAATTGAACTAGAATGAATCGGGGTTCGATTCTGCAATCATGAAGATGCTCGAAGAATTAATAAAACAAGTTAAGTCGGGGGGAAAGAAAATTGAGGCAAACGACAAGAAGGTGGAAACTTACAACTCTAGGGTCGATCGAATCCCGGGGGCACCACCAATATTGAAGGGTCTAGATTCCAAAAAGTTCGTGCAAAACCCTTCCCTCCGAGCGCGGCTTCCAAACCGATTCCCAAGAAGTTATGCATCCCGAGATTCCTAAATACAATGGACCGACTGATCGAAACGAATATGTCAACTCTTACACATGTGCTATCAAAGGGAATGATCTAGAGGATGATGAGATCGAATCTGTTTTGCTAAAGAAATTTGGGGAGACCCTGTCAAAAGGAGCTATGATATGGTACCGCAATTTACCACCTAATTCTATTGATTCATTTGCTATGCTTGCACATGTTTTTGTAAAGGCGCACGTTGGGGCCATCAAGGTCAAAACTAGGAAGTCAGACCTTTTCAAGGTAAGGCAGAAGGACAACGAAATGCTCAGAGAGTTCGTGTCTCGATTTCAAATGGAACGAATGGATCTGCCACCGGTCGCTGATGATTGAGCTGTTCAAGCTTTCACGTAAGGACTCAATGTACGAAGCTCCATGGCTTCGCATCAGTTGAAGAAGAATTTGATAGAATAGTCGGCTGTTACTTGGGTCGATGTGCAGAATCGGTATCAATCAAAGATCAGGGTCGAAGACAACCGGTTTGGGACTCCTTCCGGGTTTGTTTATCCTATCAGGCCCATTGATAGAATCAAGAGGGACAATGATCGATAACCGAGGTTGAATAGGGATCGATACTAGCCGTATAATAGAGATCATAGGAGAAACGAATCTGGGCGAAATCCTGTACAAAATTATAGGAGAAATGACTGAGGCCACAACTCTCGAGGGCTCATGAGCAAGAATGGCTTCAACATGCCTATCGGATGTAAAGAAGCACCACGATTATCAGAATATAACTTTAATATTGATGCAACCGCCATCGTATTGGCTATCAGATGCATCAAAGATACCAAATGGCCTCGACCTTTGAAGACTGATCCAACCCAGAGAAACCCCACCCAAATGTGCAAATATCATAGCACCCATGGCCACATAATGGAAGATTATCGAAAATTGAGAGAATAAGTAGCCTGGTTATTCAATGAGGGGCACCTTCGGAAGTTTTAAAGTGATCGAGCCAAGAATATTAAGAAATAGGGATTCCAATAAACAAAAAAAGCAAGAAGAACCTCAACACGTCATTCTTATGATTATCGAAGGGGGCGATGTTCCCCAAGGGCCGATGTTAAAACACACCAAGGTGCCGATCACGAGGGAGAAACGAACTCGGGACTATGTACCAGAAGGGACCTTGTCTTTCAACGACGAGGATGCATAAGGAATCATGCAGCCCCATAATGATGGACTGGTAATATCTATACTCATGAATAAAACTCGAGGTAAATGTGTGTTAATTGATCCAGGTAGTTTGGACAACATCATTCGATCAAGGGTCGTAGAACAGCTCGGCCTACAGGACCAAATCGTGCTCGCGGCTTGAGTGCTAAACAGATTCAACATGGCTTGTAAAACTATTAAGGGGTTAATAACTTTGCCAGTGAATGCAGCCGGGAAATGTTTGCCGTTGATGAAGTGATTCCAATATCAATACTCTCATCAACAAAGGAGTCATATTCAAAAGCAAAACAGGATGCCAAATTAGCAATCACAGATGCCGGCCTCGACCCAACTAGATAAGCAGTAGACTGACGACGACGATGATTATGGGGTTCCTAGATCCTTCATAGTCCCTGATGATTCCAGCGCTACCAAATCAATGGTCGAAGAGCTGGAGTTGGTCATATTGATTGAACATCTGCCCGATCGAAAGGTATACTTGGGCACGGGGTTAAATACCAAGCTCAGAAAAAAAATCATTCAATTTCTTATAGCTAACATGGATTGTTATGCTTGGTCCCATCTTGACATGATATGGATCCCATCGGAGATCACCACCCATAAACTGAGCTTGAACCCGAAATTCCGTCCGGTGAAGCAGAAAAAGAGACCCTGATCCGAGATCAAGCATGCCTTCATCAAAGACGAGGTAGCTAAGCTTCTTAAAATAGGGTCCATCCGGGAAGTCAAATACCCCGAATGGCAAGCAAAAATAGTAGTAGTCCCTAAGAAAGGGAACAAACTAAGAATGTGTGTGGATTACAAGGATTTAAATAAAGCATGACCCAAGGACTCTTTTTCCTTTGCCTAACATCGATCGCATGATCGATGCCACGACCGGCCACGAGATCCTCAGTTTTCTCGATGCCTATTCTGGGTACAACCAAATACAAATGAACTCGGATGATCAAGAAAAGACCTCGTTCATCACTAAGTATGGCACATACTGCTATAACATAATGCCATTTGGATTAAACTGGATTTGCAGGAAACTGGATGTCCGAAGAACAAATAGTGAAACCTATGGAAGTTTACATTAATGATATGTTAGTTAATTCCCTGCGAGCAGAGGACCATTTGAAGCATTTGCAGGAAACCTTCAGTATATTGAGGAAGTACAACATAGAGTTGAATCCGGAAAAATGCGCGTTCAGAGTTGGGTCAGGTAAATTTCTCGGATTCATGGTATCCAACCGAGGAATCGAGATCAACCCCGACAAGATAAAAGCTATCGAGGATATCACGGTAGTAGACAACATAAAGGTCGTGCAGAGGCTAACAGGACGCATAGCCGCCCTGGGGCGATTCGTCTCGAGGTCCTCCGATAAGAGTCATTGATTTTTCTGGTTGCTGAAGAAGAAAAATAACTTCACATGGACTCTAGAATGTCAACGGGCCTTGGAAGAACTTAAATGATATTTGTCTAGCCCGCCGCTGCTTCACACGCCGAGAGCAGACGAACAACTGTACTTATTGTATTGGTAAAAATGATTCACACGTGTAGTACTTATAATGACTCAACAATCTATGTGGAGCAATGACAACATGACAACTGGACGAGACTTTAGGAAGAGGTACGAGATAAAAAGGAATGGAACATCATACCCATGGGGTAATCAGATATGGGAATCTCAACCTAATTGAGAAGACGAAGAGACACAGTCAGAATGAATTAAGACGGAATAAAGGGCAGATTCGGGGATCTTCAATTAATGATCCAAAACATTACATAATCTTCACGCAACAGTTACGATTAATCATTGTAATGTTACATTATTGCCATTATTAGCCATTAATTCTCAATCTTTGAAAAGAGTAGACGTTATATTAAGAAATTCCCTATAAAAGGGAGTAAAATATAACTTGTAAGGACACGTTCGAACCACTATTGAAATATACTTACTTTTTACGTATCTTTCTGCTTTCTATTTACGAATTTACTTACAATTATTATCATATTCTTTGGTTATCAGAAACCCATGTTCTTCTTAAAATAACTTTGGCAGAGAATCTAATTCTTTGGTTAAACAAATTGGTTCCGTTACCGGGAATCTAATAATCTTTGTTTTTTCTCAAACAACATTATGTAAATTATGTCGAACGCCAACGACAACAACCAACAAAGGACTGGAACTCCAGTTCCATCACCTTCAGGTTCCCCACGAGGCTCAAGGGAACATTCCCCAGAGAGATCTACGACTCAAAATAATAATCACAATGGAAATGAACAAATAGGAGAACAAGATCCTGTAAAACAAATGGTTGGTGAATATGTGACTCAATCCTTACAAGATTTCATGAGGGGACTGCCACCTGCATCACCTACACCTCCTCCTACAACCCCGTAACTGTGGAAAATCCACAATCCGGACTAGCAAACTCAGGAAGTAGAGGCACTCTAAATGAGTTCCTCGAAGAAAGACCATGTATGTCCAGTAATCCAGAATTACAGTCTTTATTACTAACCTTGCAGAAATAGGTGAAGGAACAAAATGACCGAATCGAGCAAATTCCTGGAGTACCACCTGTTATCAAAGGCATTGACGTTGATAGATATTCTCAACAACCTTGGAAGCCAAATGCAGCACCCTTGCCTATTCCCAAGAAATTCAAAATGCCTGATATTACCAAGTACGACAGGACAACTGATTCACTTAATCATGCAACTGCTTTTACTACAGGAGTAAAAGGCAACGATCTGACTAAACAAGAAATTGAATCAGTACTAGTCAAGAAGTTCAGAGAGACACTCACCAAAGGAGCACTAACATGGTATTCTCTTCTACCTGAAAATTCTATTGAATCTTTTGCTGAGCTTGCAGATTCTTTTATAAAAGCACATTCTGGTGCGCAAAAAGTCAAAAAAAGAATGGAAGACATATTCAAGATAAAACAAGGAGACGCGGAGTTGCTCCGAGAATTTGTACATAGGTTTCAATGAGAAAGAATGCTGCTACCAAGGGTACCTGACAATTAGGCAGCAATGGCGTTTGCAAGAAACTTAAATGAAAGAAGCTCAGAAGCCATGAGAAGACTCAAGGAAATCTTGAGAGAATTCCCAGCCATGACATGGAGTGATGTCTATAACATGTACAATACCAAGTTACGAATAGAAGAAGACACCATTGCTGAATCAAAATCTAAAGATCGAGCCAGTTCTAGACGCTCCGAACCAGAAAGGAGAACGTGTAAGAACATGTACGATCCATATATGGGACCTTCATGACGAGAAGATCGGGAGGAATAGAATGGAACGGAGGTAATACAAGAGTCGGAGACTACAACTTCAATGTAAGTACTTCTGAATTAATTGTCGTACTGAGAAACATGGGCGATAAAGTTCAATGGCCCAAAGAAATGAGATCGAATCCAAACAGAAGGAATCCAGATTTCTGGTGCGAATTCCATAACGATCATGGACACAGAACATCAGATTGCAGATTGTTACAAGGTGAGGTAGAACAATTATTAAAACAGGGCTATCTAACAGAACTGTTTAGTGAAAAAGGCAAATAGGCATATATGAAGAACATGAAAGAGCCCCCCAAACCACCATCTCCAAAGAGAACAGTGAATGTGATACACGGAGGAGAGGAGGTGAACAGAGTAGTCTACAAAAGAATAACAAAATTCATAATTACACACGGGAAGCAGATTCGTGAAGACATGGAAGCAGACAATATAACGTTCGACAGTGCAGATGCCAACAGATTGTTGCTTCCTCATTATGACGCTCTGGTAATATCTCTATTCATATATGACACTAATGTAAAAAGAGTGTTGATTGATCCAGGTAGCTCAGTCAACATCATTTTATTGAGAGTTGTGGAAGAAACGCTAATGGAGGATCGAGTAATCCCAAAAGCACGAGCCTTATCTTGGTTTGACAACTCTATGATCATAACAAAAAGAGAAATTGAGCTTAGTACCTATTGTTTAACCAAAGAATTAGACCCTTTGACTAAAGCTTATTTTTAAGATGAATACGGGTTACTGATAATCAAGGTAATGGAGAAAAATGAATAATAGACAATATTGCAGAAATATAGAAAATCGAAGTTGATTGTATTCCAGAATCAGATGCCTTTACAAGTTGTATTCCCCTCCCTTATATAGGATATTCTTATAACGCACAACTCTTGCTATGGTTACTCATTAATGACTAATTATGACATTAATGAGGCGTTACAAAGGATAACGGTAATTGGGGTTCGGTTACATAACGTTCGAGTAATCAATTGTGGGTCCTTGAATCTGCCCGTAGCTTTGTCTAGATTCATTCTGACCGTGCCTCTCTCCCGTTTTGATCAAGTTGAGTTTCTCGTGGCTGATAAGTTCGTGGGTTTACTGAACCGTGCCTCTTTGTACCGTACCTCTTCAAAGAATCACATCCAGCTGTCGCGTTTTCCTGTGTCCACGTGACTGGCTGAGTTGTCAAAAGCTGGCTTACGTGTGAAACTCTTTTTTACCAATACAGATAGTCCCCCCACTTACCATATATTTAACGATTAATATTTGGTAAGTGGATATTCATTTATGGCGGGAATATTTTGCCACCGCTTTTCCTTGAATCACTGTATCCTTCTCTGCATCATAGGCGTCGTTTGTCACTTCCATTTAATGCTCAGACCACGTGTCCTTTTCAGATTGGTTATGTATTTACTCGGCACCTTTTAGGGATTTTTGCGCCTGCGTCAATCTCGAAGTGACATCTTCAATTATGACTTTTCATCATTATTTTCCTTTTTCTTCATGTTTGATGATTGTCTTCAAGTATAAATACATGTTTTCTTTTCTTTTCTTCCACGAAACGCTTTTCTAACTTTGTCTTTTGTAAAAAAATTTCTTCTTCGCCTTTGTAAACATGTATTCTTCAAACCAACCTCAAAGAGTAATAGATCTTGAAAGTTTAACACCATCTTCTACTCCGACTAGGAGTCGGAGTGGTGGTAGACTTAGAATTATAGGATCCACTCCTTCGAGGGGCTCCTCTTCTTCTCATATAGTTCCTCCTCTCTTCCACTAGATCTCCAGTTTCTCTGAGATTTAGGGTTTCTCGGTCTTTGTGTAGAGGTAGAGGTGAACGCCTTCTTGAGCCTGGAGTCGATGAAATTGTCCCTACTGAGTTTGTTTTTGCTAGGGATAGTCAAGTTCTTGTAGATCAATCTTCTTCTCTTGATAGTGTCGAAAGATATCCAACCCTTATAACTGACGGTCAAATTTCCCTTGTTCGTAGGGAATGCTTTTGGAGGTCTGAATTTCCTGTCTATATTTCGAATAGTAACCAAAGAATAACGTCTTACAAGATGGGGTATTCTTTTGTTTATACATATCCTTTCACTTTAGGGTTTAGAACCCCCATTGACCCAGTTATAATTGAATTTTGACATTTTTTCAATATCTGCTTAGGACAAGTTGGCCCGCTTGTGTGGCGAGTTGTCGCATGTCTTAGGAGTTTGGCTTCTTTAGCCTCGGTTCCTCTTACCTTCAACCATCTTATTCACTTCTACTCTCCTACCTTATTTCGTGAAGGGGTTTTTACTCTGACTGCTAGAAGCAAAAGAGTGTTGGTAACCCCTGGAGATGATAAGGATAGGGGTTGGTACCTCCGGTATGTTGTTGTACCCACTGTTGGTTTAGTGGGTGAAGAAAATCTTCCCTTCCCTGAGAAGTGGAATCGCGCACGTGAGTATGCTTTAGCTCACATTTACTTTTTCTTGTTTTGATTGAGATGTTTTATTAACACCGTGTCTGTTTTTTCTTCTCTCAGCAATCATGAATACTGTTGAGAATGTCTCCGGTATTCGTGATTGGGTAGAAAAATTATTGTCTGTTGCTCCTTCAGAAGAAAGATCTTGGAAGTAGCTCGCTGGGAGATATGGTTGGAAAGTAAAGACCCACGGTAAGTGAAGCTTTTGTTATTGCTTCTTTCCTTACTCGAGTCTCTTTTTTTTTGTCGTTTAACTTTTTCCCCTTTTTAATAGGGTTCTCTACTCGTGGGGTGTCTGCTTCGTCTATCCCGAAGATGTCCTTGGCTCAAGCCCAGGAAATTATTGTTGGTTCATCTTCCTCGAAGAGGAAGATTAGTGAGTCTCGTTCTGTAGAAGAAGAAGAGGGTGCTTTAGTGCACAGGCCACAGAGAAGGCGAATGGTTTTAGATGATGAGCTTACAGCCTTTACCTTGCCTTTCGTGTCTGTGATTGAGCCTCCTGTCCTTGATGATGTTTCACATTCCCCTATTCATGAGGGTGTTGATCTTGCTCCTGACGACGTCCCTTTGGCTGCTGTCTTTCCTGCTTCTTTGAGAGAAGCTGTTTCGTCTGTTCCTTTGGCTATTTCAACTTCTGCTGTTGCTTTGCCTGTAACTTCTTCAACTCTTCAAATCTCTGTGCCTGCTTCTTTGCCCGTGGCTTCTCCATCTCCTCAACCTTCCGTGCCTGTTGCTGTTCCATCTCTGCCTGATTCCATGCCTTCCGTTAAGGAAGTAGGGTCTTCCAGCAGAGAGATGCGACATGTGGTCATAGAGGTTCCAGCTGAGGGGAATCTTTTCAAGAAAACCGGTGAGCCTGAAGTGTGGCTCAAGACTTTGATAGGTCCCTCTGAGAAAGCAAATCTAGCCAGCCACGGTGCTCTTACATGGGCCAATGAGGTCGTGCATACTTCTTTCAAGGTATGATGCAAGTTATCCTCTTTCACTCTCGTATATGAAATTTACCATATCTGACTGGTTTAATTCTTGTAGATTAACCTTATAGGCATGGAGTTTATGAAGAGGATTTCAAACACGGACCAAGAGACAAGAGAGTTGCAGGCCGATGTTGATAATTGGAGAGCACATTATGATAGCTTAAGGATTGACATGGATGCTTTAGAAGAGGAAAGGAGTACCTTGAAGCGGCAGATGAGACTCATGGAAGCATAATTAGGAGTGGAGAGGGTTTCTTGCAGTCAGGCTAATAAAGATAAGAGTGTTCTGGAGTCTTCGTTCGCGGAGCAGCTGTCTTGTGCCTCAGAGGAGATTAGAGACTTGAAGAAATTATTGGGGCAGAAGGAGGAATAATCAGGCGAGCTCGTGCAATCACTCCCTCGTACTCAAGAAGACCTTCGTAGGGCTTTAGACAAAGCTCAAACTTTAGAGGAGTCGATTGTTCCATTAAGGCCCACCCATGAAGCTGCGGAAGCGGAGAAGGACGGATTGAGA
>ML350934.1:0-15523 GCA_005239505.1 Nicotiana paniculata
TATTATTATTATTATTATTATTATTATTATTATTGTTGTTATTATTATTATTATTATTCTTATAATATTATTATTATTATTATTATTATTGTTGTTGTTGTTGTTGTTGTTATTATTATTGTTATTATTGTTATTGTTATTATTGTTATTGTTATTATTATTATTATTACTATTATTATTATTGTTATTATTATTATTATTATTATTATTATTATTCTTATTATTATTATTATTATTATTGTTATTATTATTATTATTATTATTATTATTATTATTATTATNTCTCTAATGACCATTATAGGGTATTACATCCTCCCCGCCTTATGAAATTTGGTCCTCGAATTTAACTCAAGTACGTACCTGTAGACTGAAACGAATGGGGGTACTTGACTCGCATAACATCTTCTATTTTTTAAGTAGTTTCTTCAACTGCATGATTTCGCCATAAGAATTTTACGAACTCAATTTCCTTTGACCATAACCTTTTTATTTGCCTATCAACAATAGCCATCGGTTCCTCCTCGTAAGACAACTTCTCATCAAGCGGTATAGCAGGTGCTTCAAGAACTTGAGATGAGTCTGATATACATTTCCTTAGCATTGACACATGAAACACTAGATGAATAAAGGACAACTCAGGAGGAAGTGCCAAACGATAAGCCACATCTCCCACTCGGTCTAGTATCTTATACGGTCCTATAAACCTGGGGCTCAACTTGCCTCTTTTACCAAACCACATCACACCTTTCATAGGAGAGACTCGTGGGAACACTTTGTCTCCAATTGTGAACACTAAATCTCTTCATCTGTTATCAACATAAGACTTTTGTCTACTTTGATCTGTAAGCAATCTCTGTCTGATCAACTGGACTTTGTCCATAGCTTCTTGTACTAAGTCTGGTCCCAATAAGTTAGTCTCACCAGCTTCAAACCATATGATAAAAGAACAACATCTTCTACCATACAATGCTTCATACGATGCCATTTGAATACTGGAATGGAAGCTATTATTGTAAGCAAATTCAGCTAAAGGTAGATAAGTGTTCCAACAACCTCCAAACTCAAGAATGCAAGCTCTCAACATATTCTCCAAGATATGTATAGTACGTTCAGACTGACCGTCTGTCTGTGGATGAAATGCAGTACTAAGATCTATTCGTGTACCTAATACTTCTTGAAAAGATTTCCAAAAGCATGAAGTGAACTGTGATACTCTATCAGAGATGGTGGATACTGGAATCTGTGAAGTCGGAAAATTTCGTTCATAAATATCTGTGCATACCTCACCTCCACCATATTTAGTCTTCACTGGCAAAAAGTGTGCTGATTTTGTCAGTCGGTTTACAATTACCCACAACGAGTCATAACTTCTAAGGGTTCGTGATAGACCGGTAACAAAATGCATAGTAATTCTTTTATATTTCCACAATGGAATCTCAATTTATTGTAGTAGTCCTGCAGGTCGCTGATGCTCAGTCTTGACCTGCTAACAAGTCAAACAACTAGAAACAAAGTTAGAAACATCTTTCTTCATACTTTCCCACCAATAAAATTGCTTCATGTCATGGTATATTTGTGTGGATCTAGGATGTATGGTGTATTTAGAGTTGTGGGCTTCTTTAAGAATAACATGTCTCAACCCATCTACGTCTGCCGCACATAACCTGTCACCCATTCGAAGCACATCATCACTTTCAACAATCATATCCTTGCTTTTACCAGCTAAGGCCTCATCTTTGTATTTGCATAATCGCTCATACTCATATTGAGTGGCCTGTAGACATGTAATGTTTGACCCTCCCCGAGATTTTACACGGTATAACGTTTAAATATTTAGTTTAGGTCTAATATCGTTATTTTAACTAGTTTTGACCTTTTTACTTTATTTATCACAAAAATAAATAATTACAAAAATATTTTTTTATTTAGCTAACTGATATTTTATCTAGTTATTTTTAGTTTATCTACCTTTCATAAAAGTCGAAAAATAAAAAAAAAATAGTTCTACTTTGTTTTAAAAAATATTGGTATTTTGATCGGAATATTATTTTTGTGATGGTTTTAACTTAATCCTAATTTTATTTTAGCATGATATTTCACAAATACCAAAAATAATTTCATATTTACATATAATTTAGTTTAATTAATTAGATTTACTTTTATATCATATAGTATATTTACCTCACATTAAAAGAGATTTAGTTAAAGTTTAGAGATTATTTTAGCTCAATTTTAAGGCTCAAAACTAAAGTCCATCTATCTTCAACCTTAAGACCTAACCCTAATTCCCTCTGTATAAAGAAGACCTAAGATCAAAATAAGGATAGATTACACATTAGAGGAGACCTTCCCCCATAAGTCGTTTCCCATACAAAAAAATTCCCCCCGCCTCAACCGCCACTTAGTCACCCAGATCCGCCTCCCTCAGTCATCTCCCTCACCTCGCCTCACAAAAATCAGAAAGAATGAAAAACCCATTACCTCCTTCTTCCCCAAACCAAAAACACACAAAACCTCCATTAACACCCACCTCCAATTTCAGCCATTAAACATCCAAAAATCAGCAATCAAATGCCGCCTTAACACCTCCAGTTTCAGCCATTAAACACCCAAAAACACAGTTGCCGAGTTTCACCCAAAAATCAGCAGAAAATGGGTTCCCTTAGCTGAAGAAAAAAGGGTTCGAGAGGTGAGTTCGAATTCACCGTCACTAGGTTCCGGTTGAGGTCGCCGGAGAATTTTCCGTTCGAGTTGTCGAATTAAAGTCCCCAGTTAGTCACCAAGTTCGTGGGCGTCTTCTTTTGTGTAATAGCTTGGAAATTCATGTTGGTAATATATGAAGAAAGTTTAAAGGTCCAATCCTTATCTCACTTTTTACTTCTTTAAGTTGATACATGAATTTTATGTCTTGGCATAATCTTTGGATGAAATTTCTGCTCCATTTATGAATAAATGAATGAAATTGCTCCCTCTGTTTATCATCTTTATTTGAAATTGATTGTTTCTCCTTTTAGATTAACCTTAACTATCGGTTATTAGTTTTATTTGTGTGCTTGCCTTGACGATATCTCATTGTGTAGATTCAATTTTTTATTTGTTGAGTCTTCTTCTTCTTGAGTTGGTTTGATGAAATCTGATAAAATGAAGTATGAAGTTAGTTTTTTTTTCTTTTTCCCTTTCATATATTGAAGATTTAAGTCTCAATTAGTCTGTAAGGTAGGCCATGAAGGGATTTTTGGATAAAGTCATTAAAGCATTAGAGAAAAGTTTTAAATTATTTTTGTCGTGTCTATATGTTTTGGTCGTAGGAGTACGATTTTGGCCTATTTCATTTTCTTTAAGCTGATTTATCTTTATTTAATGAACATTTCTCGTAACCTATATGTATCATTGGCCTTTTCATATAAACTAAACACTACCCTCTTTCTACAATAATTCTATAGCCTATGGCCTCACAATAATCTTAAAGTTTAGGAAGAATAATAAAAACCGTTGAAGTGCTTTAAGCGTACTTTTAATTATTATCGTAATTTTGTGCACGTTCGCGTGACATAATTATTTTTCAAAATAAATCGAGGTACGCGTTCGCGCGACTTTGACAAAGTTTTTCTTAAATAATTAAGCGTCATAAATTGTGTACACGTACGCGTGACATATTAAGCGCCGAATTTCAAAATAAAACCAAGGACTTTGAGCAAATTTATTTATATTTAAATAAACTAAGTGTTGCGAATTGTGTATACGCACGCGTGACATGATTTTTGACACACCAAACTAAACGAGTATACGTACGCGTAACTCGCATTAAGGTAATCCTTTAGAGAAACCAAGTAGTTAAAAAAGCGGTAATGGATAAATACATATAGGCCTTAAAATGAGTAATTAGATCAAATAAGCCAAGTATGAATTATTAAGCGACCGTGCTAGAACCACAGAATTCGGGAGTGCCTAACACCTTCTCCCGGGTTAACATAATTCCTTACTCAGTCTTCTGGTTTCGCAGACTTTAACACATAGTCAAAATTTCCTCGATTTGAGATTTAAAATAAACCGGTGACTTGGGACACCATAAATTATTCCAAGTGGCGACTCTGAAACTAAATAAATAATCCCATTTCGATTAATACCACTTAAATTGGAAAAAGTCTCTTATCCCACCCTTATCGGGAAAAAGGAGGCGTGACATGGCCTTAATGCACTCAACTAATGAAGACTTAGCTTGAGCACAAGCCAACAATGCCTCTGAATTTTCGACACTAAATCTGATACCTGTATCTTCTAGTCTCTAAATATCTTTGGCCGAAAGTCTCTTTGCAGGAGCTATATGTGTCAAACTCCCCATAGATTTTCTGCTCAATGCATCAGCCACCACATTGGCTTTTCCACGATGATACAAAATAGAACAATCATAGTCTTTGAGTAGTTCCATCCAACGATGCTGCTGAAGATTCAGGTCTCTCTACTGAAAGATATACTTCAGACTTTCATGGTCAGTATAAATCTCACAAGTTTCGCCGTATAGATAATGCCTCCAAAATTTTAGAACAATACCACTGCAGCCATCTCCAAACCATGTGTAGGATAGTTTTTCTCGTGCTTTTTCAATTGTCTCGAAGCATAAGCAATAACATGACCATTTTGCATGAGAACACATCCTAATCCCATCCTCGATGTATCACAGAACACTGTAAATCCTCCGGAACCTGATGGTAAGGCTAATATTGGTGCAATTGTCAAACATGTTTTGAGTTTTTGAAAGCTCTTCTCATATTCCTCCGTCCACTGAAACTTTGCATTTTTCTGTGTTAATTTGGTTAGCAGCGCTGCTATTCTGGAGAAATCCTGCACAAAATGCCTGTAATAGCCTGCCAAACCTAAAAAGCTACGAATCTCTGTAGGAGAAGCAGATCAGGGCCATTTATGCACATCTTCTGTCTTATTAGGATCTACCATAATTCCATATTCGGAAACAACATGCCCCAGAAATGATACCGAGTCTAGCCAAAATTCACACTTCGAGAACTTAGCATAAAGCCGATGTTCTCGCAATGTCTGCAATACAGTCCTGAGATGATTCTCGTGTTCTCCTTGGCTACGAGAATATATAAGGATATCATCAATAAATACTATTACAAATCTATCCAGAAACGACTTGAACATCCTATTAATTAAATCCATGAATGCAGCTGGAGTATTAGTCAGTCCGAAAGGCATCACAACAAAATTCATAATGCCCGTATCGAGTTCTGAAAGCAGTCTTAGAAATATCTTCATCTTTGATTCTAAGTTGATGATAACTAGAACGGAGGTCAATCTTTGAAAAGTGGGAAGCTCCTTGTAACTGATCAAGCATGTCATCTATACGAGGCAAAGGATACTTTTTGCGTATCGTTATCTTGTTCAACTACCTGTAGTCAATGCACATTCTCAAGGATCCGTCCTGCTTCTTTACGAAAATTACTGGTGCACCCTACGGAGATATGCTCGATTTGATAAAACCCTTATCTAACAAATCCTGTAGTTGTTGTTTTAGCTTCTTCTACTCCGCTGGCGCCATCCAATATGGCGGTATTGATATGGGCTGTGTGTCAGATGGCAAATCAATACCAAAATCTATTTCTCGTACTAGAGGTAATCCTTGTAAATCCTCAGGAAATACATTAGAAAATTCTCTCGCTACTGGTACATTTTCTATACTAATTGTTTCCTTTCTTGTGTCATTTACAATAGCTAAGAGACCCAAGAAACCTTTCTTTAGAAGTCGTTGAGCCTTCATAAAAGATACAACTTTGCAAGTCTCTGGAACCTGACCCCCTTTTAGAACAAAACTAGGTTCGTTTGGTATCTCAAACTTGACTATCTTTGCATGACAATCGACGATAGCATAACAAGAAGATAAACAATCCATTCCCATCAGCATGTCAAAGTCAATCATATCAAGTACAATAAGGTCAACTAGAGTATCTCTACCCTCAACCCGAATCTGACAAGCACGATACACGTATTCAGCTAATAGAGACTCTCCAACAGGAGTATCAACTAGAAAATGATCATTTAATAGCTTAGGTTGTCTACTAAACCTCAAAGCAAAGTACGAGGACACATATAAGTGAATACCTGTAACCACAACATTCGAGACTTGAGCATCTTGTCTAGTAAATGCAAAAACTCTCTCCTGACCTCTAGCAGCATTCCCTTGTCCTTGATTCATAGTAGCACAGTTCCCAGCACCTCGACCTCTATTTCCTGTACCTGTAGCACCTGAAGTATTACGAGTAGTCTGAGTAGGTGCATCTGACTGTATAGAAGCTTGATTGAAATTCCTTGGAGGCTATAGGCAATCCCTCAAGTGATGTCCCAACTGGCCACACCGAAAGCAATCTCCAGTTAGAACACGACACTGGCCCAAATGTGATCTACCACAGGTTCGGTAGACTGGAGTAGTGGCATATATCTGCCCAGAATTACGATGTCCAGTTGCTGACGGTCCCCTAGTACCCTGTCTGTAATGTGGTCTGTGAACAAAAGTGTGTCCCTGTCTGAGAACCCTGTTGTTGTTATCCCTGATTTCCTGCCTTCCGATTTTCACTAAAACCGCCACTGAAAGACCCTCCTGTCTTGGCCTTCTTACGTAAATCACTAGCTGCACGCTCATCACGTCCCTTGTTTTCGATTTTTCTAGCAAGGTCGGCTGTATCAGAGTAGGATAAAGTCTTCATCTGTGAGGGCTACTGCAGTGTATAACCGACCAACCAATCCATAAATGAACCTCGGAACTCGAGCTTCTTCGGTAAGCACTAAGTACGAAGCATATCTAGCCAGCTTTCAAAACCTGGTGTTATATGTTGACACATCCATATCTGGAGTCTAAACCAATCTCTCAAAGTCTCTATCATATTTTTGCATCAAGCTATCTCGAAGAAAATGATTCATGAACAACTTAGTGAACTCGTCCCATGTCAGTGGTGTTGCTCCTGCTGGCCATCCTAGCAACATAGTTCATACCATGTATTGGCCATATCCTCTAGTTTGTATGTTGCGAGCTCCACGACTCTCTCACGAGAACATCCTAGAGCACGTAATGCCTTGAGTGTCCCATCAAGAAACTTTGAGGATCTGCTAAATTATCAAAACCTATGAATTTATGGTGATTTCAATTTCAGGAACTCTTGTAGGGATACTTCCTTATGTCTGAAAGTCTGAGTCTGTGCATGTGTGTGTCTGTAAAGTGTCCTGAGGAGCTGAACTTCCACCCTGAGTAGGCACCAATGCCTCTAACACATTCAATAACCTTGCCACTGCGTCTGCAGGTAAGGCAACAATAAGTACAATAGTTGGCACTGGTGGTGGAGCATCCTGAACCCCCTGTTCTTGTACTTGATCTGGTATAGCAGCTTGGGGTTGACCCATGTTCCCAACTTCAGGTTGAGGAGCAGTCTGTCTTCTAGTTTGATGAACCCCAATTTGACTGCCACCCCGCTAGCCATCTATGAAAGAAATACTCCAACGTTAATCTCAAGTTATCTCAACGCACGATCAAAGAATCAAAGAAGGGAAAACATTCCTAGATGTTCAGTAGCCTCAAGATCATAAGTATGGGCGCCTACATACCCATAAACAAGTCTCTACTAAACATTGTTCCATGACACGTAACTTAAATCCTAAGTTCTGATACCAACTTTTTCATGACCTAATTTAGGATCATGACCGGCAATTAGGAGCAAGTGCTCCCAAGTAAGTCTCATCGGTACTTTACAGAAAATCGGACAAAGTTACCCCTGTTTTTGGACTATCTAAAAATTTCCTTGTCTCAAAATCAACAACCAACCATTCTAATATCAAACCAAACAATTGACAACTTATCAATTGACCAAAACAAGTCTGCACCATTACTAATCAACCCACTAACAACCAGAAATATTAATTTATCTCCAATTTCGATAAGAAAGTTCAGTACTCATCATAAGTCCATGGTAACAAAAGTATAGTCAAGACTCTAAAAGAATGACTATGGAGCGACTCTAAGAGTTCAAAAGAAAAGACCATAACAATAAATAAAATCTCCGCCCACGAGAACAAGTGCGAGGCTCACCAAAAACTATCAATTAACAACTCAGTAATAAGCTCGGTAACCACTATATAATATCAATATTCACATTTTAGGAGGTTTCAATGAACGGATCATGTAATCAGTATAACTGTAGACTTCTTCGTAAGAAGTCAAATATAACGGTAGTCCTTACTCGAGGGAAATCGGTAACTGTATGCTAGTTCTACCTTCCCACTAGCGAGAGATATAACGATAATCGATAATTACAAGGCACACCAGGTCTAACGAACCCGCCGTTAGCTACGTGATCCTTCAAAGTCTACTCCCATTATACTTGTATCTGTAATCCGTATATACTCATAGAAAAATATTTTAAAATAATATAGGGCATTTAGGTTCTTATCAAATCATGTAATTTCATTTCGATAACAGTCAATTCAAGTAATGGTAAAATAGATCTAGTGACAACAGAAATATTTAAAACAATGGTAATCATCTCAAATAACTATTTCGGTGTCATATTGAGTAAAAGACTTGTCCTGTAACGACCCGACCGGTTGTTTTGCGTTGTCAGACCCCGTTCCCCCTAAATGAGACTTCCCATAGTGGCTTATTGTGAATTATGACTTGCGAGGATTGGTGATTCGGGATTCGGAAGTGTTTAGAGTGCTATTGGGACATTTGGTTCCTTCAGGTTGGCCTTTAAGGCCAAGTTTGACTTCGATCAATATTTTTAGTAAACGACCTCAGAATCGAGTTTCGATGGTTCCAGTAGCTTCATATGATGATTTCGCAATTGGGTGTATGTTCGGAATAGTTTTGGATGACCCGGGAGCATTTCGGCGCCCAATATTGAAATAAGAGTTCCTTAAGTCCATATTGTGGTTTGTGGCGTGTTTTTGTGTTATCGAGGTCCGAACAGAATTCCGAGATCGAGAACAGTTCCGTTATGTCATTTATGACTTGCCTGCAAAATTTGGTGTCATTCCGAGTAGTATAGGTCGGTTCGGCGCATTGTTAGAAGTCAAGAAAACTTAAGGTTCCTAAGTTTGGTCTTAGGGGTTTTGAGGTGTGATTTTGAGTTTTAGCATTGTTGCGGGTGTTCCGAAGGCTCGATCGAGTCCGTATTATGATTTGAGACTTGTTGGTATATTTGGACGGGGGCTCGGGTGGGCCCAAGTGCCTCTCGGGCACCAAACGAGGCCAAAAACTAGCTGAAGCAATTGCTGGTGCACCTGATCTGGTGTGACCGCATGACGGTGCCAGACTTCCAGGCGGTCATGGGCCGTATGATGAGATTTATGGACACCATGTCCTAGGCTGGTTTATTTCCAGTAGATCCTGCCACTTCTCAGGCGGGGGGGGAGTCCAGACCCCTTTTGCCCAGGCTGCAGGCCAGACAACAGTATTACATCAGACCCCGGGGACACTGCCCGTGGGTGGGGTCCAGCCTGTTGCAGCAACACCTGAGCCCAGACCAGCTGCGGACAACGATCCACAGAAGTTATTGGATAGATGGACTCGATTTCACCCTCCGGTCTTTGGGGGGGGGGTGAGCGAGGCGAGGATGCCCAGGACTTTGTGGATAGATGCAGGGACAAACTGCACAATATGAGGATCCTAGAGTCCCATGGAGTGGATTTCACTACCTTCCAGTTGGAGGGCAGAACTCGTAGGTGGTGACAGTCCTATATTCTTAGCAGGCCAACGTAATCCCCTCCTGTCTTTTGGGAGCAGTTCACGCAGATGTTTCTGGATAGATATATCCCATCCTATAAGAGGGAAGAGCTGCGGTATCAGTTTGAGCGGCTAGAGTAGGGACTGATGTCAGTGACAGATTATGAGGCCATATTTTCAGAGTTGTCTCTCCATGCACTCATGATACTACATATTGTTGCAGAGAGGGTGCAAAGATTTGTGGCTGGGTTGCATCCAGGTATTAGGGCCACCATGGCTCGGGAGGTGGAGATGAGTACTCCTTATTAGCTCGTGGTAGAGATTGCTCGCAGAATCGAGGGGTATCGGTCGAGGAGCAGGGAGCAGGGGCAGCAGGACAAGAGGGCTAGATTCTCCGGAGATTTTAGAGGTGCCCCAGCTAGGGGCAGAGGTCAGTTTAGCAGTGGTCAGCCCAACAGGCCTTTATATTCAACACCTCCACCACCTCCTCGAGGTGTTCCAGCGAGGCCTCATTTCAGCGCCATGCCAGAGCGTTCCTACCGTCCTCCAGCCATTCAGAGTTCACCCAGTGGTTATCCCAGTCATCCGAGATCCTCCGACCCCTACTTCAGTGCTATGCCAGAGGGCTCACATCGCCCTCCGGCCATTCAGGTTCCTTCTTCGGGGCAACATGCTATGGTACCTAGGGGTTGTTACGAGTGTGGAGAGCCAGGCCATATGAGGAGGCATTGTCCCAGGTTTCGGGGCAAGGCCGTACATCAGGGTTATCAGCCTATGGGTCCAGCACCAGCAGTCCGGCCAGCTAGAGGTGAAGGACAGGTCGACATGGGTCGTCCTAGAGGCGGAGGCCAGTCAGGGGGAGGTCAGGCAGCTCCTGTTCACTCTGGCAGAGCTCAGCCTTCCGGTACTCCAGCCAGATTCTATGCCATTCCGGCCAGGTCAAATGTAGTGGCCTCAGACGCCGTGATCACAAGTATTATCTCAGTATGTGGTAGAGAGGCTTCAATATTATTTAACCCAGGATCCACCTATTTATATGTTTCAGCATTATTTGCTCACTTTCTGGATGCTCCTCGCGAGTCCTTGGGTTCTCCTATATATGTGTCCATTCCTGTGGGCGATTCTGTGGTGGTAGACCGGATCTATTGGTGTTGTTTGATCACCTTATGTGGGTTCGAGACCAAAGCGAACCTTCTATTGCTCGACATGGTTGATTTTGAGGTTATTCTAGGCATGGATTGGCTATCTCCTTATCATGCCGTGCTAGATTGCCATGCCAAGACAGTTACTTTAGCCATGCCCGAGTCGCCTAGGCTGGAGTAGAGAGGTTCCTCAGTTAGTGCAGCCAGCCGGGTTATTTCATTCATGAAGGCTCGACATATGGTCGAGAAGGGTTGTCTGGCCTATTTTGCTTATGTGCGGGACACCACCGCCGAGTCTCCGATGATTGATTCAGTGCCAGTGGTTCGAGAGTTTGCTGATGTATTTCCTTCAGACCTTCCAGGCATGCCTCCGGACCGTGATATTGATTTCTGCATTGATTTAGCTCAAGGCACCCAACCTATATCTATTCCTCCATGCCGTATGGCTCCGAATGAGTTTAAGGAGCAGCTTGAGGAGTTGTTAGCTAAGGGGTTCATCAGACCAAGTGTATCGCCGTGAGGTGCTCCAGTTCTATTCATGATGAAGAAGGATGGGTCCATGCGGATGTGTATTGATTACCGCCAGTTGAACAAGGTCACCATTAAGAACAAGTATCCTTTGCCGCGTATCGATGATTTGTTTGACCAGTTGCAGGGTGCTCGGGTGTTTTCTAATATTGATTTGAGATCGGGATATCATCAGTTGAAGATTCGGGCCTCAGATGTTCCGAAAACTACTTTTCGTATGAGATATGGCCACTATGAGTTCCTGGTGATGTCCTTTGGCTTGACTAATGCCCCAACATCATTCATGGACTTGATGAATAGGGTGTTTAGGACGTATATTGATTCCTTTGTTATTGTCTTTATTGATGACATCTTGATTTACTCACGTAGCCTGGGGGAGCACGAGCAACATTTGAGAGTTGTGCTCCAGACCTTGCGGGAACAGAAGCTGAATGCTAAGTTCTCCAAGTGTGAGTTCTGGTTGGATTCCGTAGCATTCCTGGGGCATGTGGTATCCGGATAGGGTATCAAGGTTGATCCTCAGAAGATCGAGGCAGTTCAGAGTTGGTCGTGTCCTACTTGAGCTACAGAGATTAGGAGATTTTTGGGCCTAGCAGACTATTATCGCCGATTTGTGGAGGGGTTCTCTTCTATTGCATCTCCATTGACTAGATTGACTCATAAGAATGCCCCGTTTCGATGGTCTGACGAGTGTGAAGCGAGCTTTCAGAAGCTCAAGGCGGCATTGACTTCAGCGCCAGTTCTGGTGTTGCCTTCCGGTTCTGGGATGTACACAGTATATTGCGACGCTTCACGCGTTGGCTTGGGGTGTGTGCTGATGCAGGAAGGGAGAGTTATTGCTTATACTTCGCGCCAGCTGAAGATTCATGAAAAGAATTACCCTGTGCACGATTTAGAGTTGGTGGCGATTATTCATGCTCTTAAGATTTGGAGGCACTACTTGTATGGGGTGTCCTGTGAGGTTTATACAGACCACCGCAGCTTGCAGCACTTGTTCAAGCAGAGAGATCTTAATCTGAGGCAGCGCAGATGGCTTGAGTTGTTGAAAGATTATGATATCACCATTCTTTATCATCCGGGCAAGGCAAATGTGGTAGCAGATGCTTTAAGAAGGAAGTCGGAGAGTATGGGTAGCTTGTCTTATATTGCAGCAGAGGAGAGACCTCTAGCCTTGGACATTCAGTCCTTGTCGTCTGGTGAGATTAGACCTTTCAGAGCCTCGTCGAGTTTTAGCACATGTGGTTGCTCAGTCTTCGTTATTTGGGGAGATTAAGGCCCGGCAATTCGATGATCCGTGCTTAGTCGGGAGACAGTGGTGTGGGGTGGTGCCAAGGAGGTTTCCATTGGCGAGGATGGTGTTCTGAGACTTCAGGGCGGTTTATGTGTTCCTAATGTTGATGGCCCGAGGGAGAGGATTCTAGAGGAGGCACACAGTTCTCAGTATTCTGTTCATCCTGGTGCTACGAAGATGTATCGTGATTTGAAGCAGCATTACTGGTGGAGGCGGATGAAGAGGGACATCGTGGAGTATGTGACTAGGTGTCTTAATTGCCAGCAGGTGAAGTATGAGCACCAGAGGCCAGGAGGCCTACTTCTGCAGATGCCCATTCCTGAGTGAAAATGAGAGCGCATCACTATGGACTTCGTGGTTGGGTTGCCTCGGACTTTGCGGAAGGTTGACGCAGTTTGGGTCATTGTGGATAGATTGACCAAATCAGCACATTTCATTCCTGTAGCCACTACATATACTTTTGAGAGGTTCACCCAGATCTACATCCGGGAGATAGTCCGGTTGCACGGTGTGCCGATGTCCATTATATCAGATCGAGGTCCTCAGTTCACCTCGCATTTATGGAGAGCATTGCATAGTGAGATGGGCACCCAGATAGATCTCAGCACAACATTTCACCCTCAGACCGATGGCCAGTCGGAGCGTACAGTTCAGATATTGGAGGACATGCTCAGGGCATGCGTGATTGACTTCGGAGGTCAGTGGGACAGTTCTTGCCTTTAGCCGAGTTTGCTTACAATAATAGTTACCAGTCCAGCATTGAGATGGCTCCATTTGAGGCTTTGTATGGTCGGCGATGTCGTTCCCCTGCCGGGTGGTTTGAGCCTGGCGAGGCTAAGTTATATTGTACCGACCTGGTGAGGGATGCTTTGGAGAGGGTGAAGTTGATTCAGGAGAGGCTCCGCACAGCACAGTCCAGACAGAAGAGTTACGCGGATCTGGGGGCGCGTGATGTATCATTTATGGAGGGAGACAAGGTTTTGTTGAAGGTCTCGCCGATGAAGGGTATTATGAAGTTTGGGAAGAAGGGCAAGCTGAGCCCGAGGTTCATAGGTCCCTTCGAGGTGTTGAGGCGAGTTGGGGAGGTTGCTTATGAGCTAGCCTTACCTCCCAGTTTATCAGGAGTGCATCCGATCTTTCATGTATCCATGCTCCGGAGGCACCACGCCGACTACTCTCACGCGGTTGATTTCAACACTATTCAGTTGGATGAGAGGTTGGGCTACGAGGAAGAGCCAGTTGCCATTATTGATAGACAGGGTCGCCAGTTGAGGTCCAAGAGAGTTTCTGTAGTGAAGGTCCAGTGGAAGGGCCAACCAGTCGAGGAAGCGACCTGGGAGTCCGAGGAGGTCATGCGGAGCAGATATCCACACTTATTCAGCACTTCAGGTATGGTTCTAGACCCGTTCGAGGACGAACGTATGTTTAAGAAGTGGAGAATGTAACGACCCGACCGGTCGTTTTGCATTGTCAGACCTTGTTCCCCCTAAATGAGACTTCCCATAGCGGCTTATTGTGAATTATTACTTGTGGGGATTGGTGGTTCAGGATTCGGAAGTTTTTAGAGTGCTATTGGGACATTTGGTTCCTTCAGGTTGGCCTTTAAGGCCAAGTTTGACTTCGGTCAACATTTTTAGCAAACGACCTCAGAATCGAGTTTTCCAGTAGCTACGTATGATGATTTCGGACTTGGGCATATGTTTGGAATGGGTTTTGGATGACCCAGGAGCATTTCGGCGCCCAATAATTAAATAAGAGTTCCTTAAGTCCATATTGTGATTTGGGGCGTGTTTTTGTGTTATCGAGGTCCGATCAAAATTCCGAGACCGGGAATAGTTCCGTTATGTCATTTATGACTTGCGTGCAAAATTTGGTGTCATTCCGAGTAGTGTAGGTCAGTTCGGCGCATTGTTAGCGAAGTCAAGAAAACTTAAGGTTCCTAAGTTTGGTCCTAGGGGTTTTGAGGTGTGATTTGATTTTTAACATTGTTGCGGGTGTTCCGAAGGCTCGAGCGAGTCCGTATTATGATTTAGGACTTGTTGGTATATTTGGACGGGGGCTCGGGTGGGCCCATGTGCCTCTCTGGCACCAAACGAGGCCAAAAACCAGCTGAAGCAGTTGCTGGTGCACCTGATCTGGTGTGACCGAAGGTGCGGTTGCCCAGTCGCAGGTGCGAGACCGCTCCTGCGGTCCAGGCCTCGCAGGTGCGACTCCCAGGTGGGTTGTCCAGTTCTCGCAGGTGCGGAGCCGCAGGAGTGGACTCTAGGACGCAGGTGCGAGCCCAGGCCCTTGTCCCATTTTCCGCAGGTGCGAGCTATTGTTCGCAGATGCGAGACCGTAAGTGTGGTCGTCGAGTCGCAGGTGCGGAAACCCCTGTAGGCAGACAGGTCTTTAAGTGCGGGATTTTCTCATTCCCACCCCATTTTCTTCCACCATAGGTGATTGTGAGAGCTTGGAATAGAGCCTCACGACCCAGCCACTGTGAGGTAAGTAAATTCTATCCTAAAGTTAGTTAATGCATGAATTCCTAGCTTAGTTAACTACCTAATTAGTGAAAAATTAAGGATTTGGGTAGTAACCTAGGGCCTTCGAAAATTTAGATAATTACCCGTGCATTGGCTATGAATTCATACAAAAATCATATATTAATAATCCTTAGGTTATGGGTGAGTGTTTCCTTCAAGAATTTTCAAAATCCGAGCATGCGGGCCCGGGGTTAGGTTTTGGGATTTCTTCAAGAATGATGAATTTGACTAAATAATAAGAGAATTTTATGCTTTGAGTATAATTTGATATATTTACGTAACGTTTGGTTAGCTTCGAGTCCTTTGGGTG
>ML350935.1:0-23449 GCA_005239505.1 Nicotiana paniculata
TATATATATATATATATATATATATATATATATAGTGTGTGTGTGTGTGTGTGTGTGTGTGTCCATCCAAAGATCTTGTGCGTACTCATTTGGAACTTTAGTCTATCATGTAATTTCCAACTTGGCTTAGACTTAGGATCTTTTTAAACCCACATCACTTATAATATGCCTCATACGCTTATTATCATATCCAAATTAATATCCATCATATTAGTAGTCCTCGTCTGCACACGAAATAATATAATTAGCACACATCAACTTTCTTAAATGCGCTTAAGTATTTCAAAAAATTTCTGGGGTGCTACATTCTCCCCCACTTAAGAACATTCGTCTCGAATGTTTTAAAATTCACTTATAAGCATAGAGTTACCATCCTTTTATCTCCAACCACCATGCATATGCACTTATTGACTTTGTATGGTTCTTATACTTCCTTTCCAAAATCTCAACTTACTTATGGCCCTCAAAATTTGGCTTATCTTTACAAATTCTTAAAAATTTTGGCAGAGTTTCCCCTATAACTAGGACTATCAAAAAACTTTAACATGTCCATAATAATCCCCCACACGAGCACCAATAACAATATCGCTCAACAACCAACAATACACAATATAATGTATCATATTGGCCCCACTAGGTCGTACATATACCACAAGTGCATCAAGTGTGATTCTTTGAAACTTTTAACTAGTAGCATATATGAATACCATTCAATATCAATAATAGCTACTACACCTAGATCCCATATCACTATTATACATGCATGCATTTTCTTTATTCATGCATACGTCAAGTTGTACCTGAAAAGTATCTTCAAATAAACCACAAATCTCTCCGTGATTGGACTTCCGTAATAAATGTATTTTTTTGTCTTGTGATAAAGAATAACTGATTATCATGTTCCCTTAATTTCTTAGCTTGCTCAAAGCAATATCACATAGCTTATGAGATCGAAGTTATATTGCTCACTTGGTATCTACAAAATATGCATTCCGACTCGTAGTCTCAAAATTTCCTTATAACGAATACTTTCAAATTAATATGTTGTCCTTTATGAATCCTGTTTCCAGGAAAAGTCTTCCCACTAAAACTTTTAATATTCACTAATCATCAAAACTATTTTGGAATGTTCTTTTATTCCTTTCAAAGATTAATATGATATTTGTCTCAGATTTATCCATCATATAATAATTTCATACCCCCACTTTCGCTCATACCTTGAGAGCCAGTGTTAGATTCATAAATTGATAATTATCGTTACTAACAAATTTGCTCTAAAATAATTCAACTCACTTCGTTTGAGTTCATGACACTAGTTTGCCACCTACTCGCGAACATTTGTATAGTTTTATTTCTTAACTTTTACCAATTCCTTGACACCATTGAGTATCTTGTGATATTTTCTACCAAAAATTAAGGATTGAATTTATTTTCATGCGCACAATAGACATGCTATCGTAGCCCGTAAACTTTCAACAGTCAAGAGGCGTCGTTACCACGATGGTACTTGTACCCTTTTAATATTAGTGCTCTTCTTTGAACCCATGCTTTTTACTGACATACTTTATTTTTTGTATAAAAGTCTCCTCTCACTTAATAATAAGCATTGGACTACCCCTTTCTATTTTATTCCGTGCAAAGTGTACTCATATTAAAAAGACTCCCTTACTCCATACAATTCCACATATAATTAAATGTACTCCCTCGTTCTCCGCAATACTTGAATTTAATTCAAATCGCACATGTCCCCAAAGTTGTAGGAATACATTCATGCTTCCCATTAAATATTTGACTATCATATGCAACTTTTAACATCTCTGATGTAGAACATCGTAACTATTACCTGTAGTGAGATTTTGATTCCCTACAAATACTTTATGGTAATTGTACTCATTCTATCATGAAGTTACCGAAGGTTTTCACTTCATCTTGACTCTAGTAAATAAAATATTTTATTTCTCAAACCATTACCTTTAAGGTTACTCTTACCTGCTCTGACGCTCCCCCACTTAAGCGTAAAACCCAATTCTTAAGCTCGAACCTAACACTCCAAGACATTATTAAATTCTTAGCTCATAGGTAAACTTACATCTAATCATATACATGCTCACATGGTGCCACAAATTTTTTAATGCCCCAACTCGAAATCTCATTTCACCATTTTTTTCATCAAACCCCAACCTTATTTCGTCATTACACATGTATTGCTTTTTGTTTTGAAAATAGGATAGAATGGTTATTCTCATTGAAGATTTCCTTATTCCTTTCCATATTAAAGTATCATGATACTTCTAGCCGCAATTAATGTTGCTAAGTATCATCATTTCCTGCTTGTACAACAATAATGTGAGGACCAAATAGGTCATCTCGTATTTTGAAATCTAATTCAGTCATCGAACCTTAAAAATCATGATTTATCTTTCCTCAATTTGTGTGCGCAGTCCGGACGTCTTTCCGGAAAGCTTTTATGTTAAAAATTGATAAAAGTAAGAAATTTTACCTAAAAACTTCATTTAAGTTGACTTCGGTCAATATTTTTAGTAAACGGGCGCGGATTCGTGTTTTGACAATCCTGGTGGGTCCACATCATGATTTGGGACTTGGGCATATGCGCGCAATCGAATTCGGAAGTCCCTAGCCTGAGATATCGGAATTTGTCAAAATTTGATAGTTAAAGACTAAAGAAATTGGAAATGTTTAATCAAAGATTGACTTTTGGATAACGGGTCCGTATTTTGGTTCCGGAACCCGGTATAGGTCTAATACGACATGTATGACTTGTCTGTGAAATTTGGTGAGAAACGGAGTTAGTTTGATGTGATTCGGGCGTCCGATTGTGAAAATACAAATTTCAAAGCTTTCTTGAAAATCTCATTTGATTTGATATTCAATTCGTAGTTGTAGGTGTTATTTTGGCGATTTGATCGCGCGAGCAAGTTCATATGATATTTTTAGACTAGTGTGCACTTTTGGTTTAGAGCCCCGAGGGACCGTGTGAGTTTCGGATAGGCTTCGGATCGAATTTGGACTTGGTGAAATTGTTGGTGTAACTGATCTTTGCGACCTCTGAGGGGGTCACATTTGCGAGCTTATCAATGCAAATGCGAAGAGAGCTAGGCCACAAAGATTTCACGTTTGCGAAAAATCCTTCGCATTTGCGAAGTGGGTCTCGGGAAGGCATCCTTCGCATTTGCGACGGCTGTGTCACATTTGCGGTCATTCAGAGTTCGCATTTGCGAATAATTCTTCGTAATTGCAAAGACAGTAGAGGTCTGAAGGTTTTCGCATTTGTGATTATTTCTTCGTATTTGCGGGTTTCGCATTTGCAAAGCCCAGGTTGCAAATGCGACATTTGCAGCCGATGAAATAGGACTTAGACGGGATTTTTGTTCATTTCTCAAATTTTCAAAACATAAAACCTTTGAGGCAATTTTCCAAGACTTCTTTCTTCCCTAAGTCATTGGTAAATGATTCTAAAAAAGTTTCTTTCAATCTACCACTACTTTTTCCTAAGATTCAACCAAAAATCTAAATTTTTCATGGTGGAACTGGGGGATTTTGGGTAGAAACTAGGGATTTGGTAAATTGGGGATTTAGACCTAAGATTGAGGCCAGATTCCGAAATAAATTACATAATCGGGCTCAAGGTGAATAGGTAATCGAGGTTTGGTCCGAATTTCGGGTTTGGACCAACTGAGCCCGGGTGTTGACTTTTGTTAACTTATTCAAAATGGCCTAAATTGAATCATTTGCAATCGTGAGTAGTTCCTAAGTCCTAATTGAATTGTTTGATTGGTAATTTGCTAGATTCTATCTGTTCGGAGGCTTGTGTGAAAGGAAAAGTAGTGGTTGAGCTTTGAGTTTGGCCATTGGAGTGAGGCAAGTGTCGTGGTTAACCTTGGCTTGAGGGATTATGACTTATTTGTCTATTTGCTACGTGTTTAGATGTTGGGTACCACGTACAGGTGAGGTGACGAGTACCTATGCATGGTTGTCGGGTTATAGCATGCGGGTGGGTCTTATTCTTGTAATTGTTGATTTTCTTGATCATATTATTCATTCTTAGACCAGTTAATTGTGATGTTGATCATTCTTATCATGTTTATAGACTTTGGTATTGATTGAGTGTTGATTCAAGTTGAGGTTGTTATTGTGGAACCAAATGTTGAAGTAAGATTTGATCTTGTTGTTTCTATCTTCATGTTTTCATTGTTCATTGGTTTGGTAAGGGAGAGTGTTAATGCACTAAGGGTGATGTCGTGCCATTTCTATTGACTTTATGTGAGGTTGAGAGTGTTAATGCACGAAGAGTGATTTCGTGCCATATTGTGAGTGTAATGCAGGAAGGGTGATGTCGTGCCATTTCTATTGACGTTATGTGAGGTTGAGAGTGTTAATGCACGAAGGGTGATGCCGTTCCATGTTATGAGAGTTAATGCACGAAGGGTGATGTCACGACCCAAAATCCAACACAGGTCGTGATGGCGCCCAACACCGGAGTCAGGCAAGCCAACAACTGTTTACTAGTGAGATTTTCCTTATTTAACATACCAACCCCACATATTCCCAAAGTTTTAAGCTTAGCTCATTTAAATAAAAGCAGAAACATTAACCAGCTTAAGTAAATACAGCCAAAATGATCATGATCCAATATATACAGTCCCAAAATAAAGAGTCTACTGTGTGCGTGCCAGGAACTAGTGTCCAGATCCCCGCACTCGTAACATCTCACAAGTGACATATCCTGTTGTCCCGAAGAAGAAAAATCCTGAATGGTCGAAGAGCGATGTGAACCCTCATGAATAGCAATGAAATAGGAACTGGAGGATCTCTGGAGACTGGAGTAACCACTAGGAGAACTCTGAATAGCTGGAGGATGGTAGGAGCGCTCTCGCATGGCACTGAACTGGGGCCTAACCGGGACACCTCGGGGAGGTGGTGGAGGTGCTGAATAAGAAGGCCTGTTGGGCTGACCACCCCCAAAGAGACCTTTGCTCCTAGCTGGGGCATCCCTGAAATCTCTTGAGAACCTAGCCCTCTTATCCTACTGACCCTGCTCCCTGCTCCTCAACTGATAACCCTCGATCCTGCGAGCAATCTCCACTACGAGTTGATAAGGAGTACTCATCTCCACCTCTCGAGCCATGGTGGATATAATACCTGGATGCAACCCTGTTACAAACCTCCGCACTCTCTCAACATCGCTGGGTAATATCATAAGTGCATGGTGTGACAGTTCTGAAAATCTAGCCTCATAATCTCTCACAGACATCTGCCCCTGCTCTAACCGCTCAAACTGACCCCGCAGCTCTTCCCTCTCAGAGGGTGGAATATATCTGTCCAAGAACAACTGTGTGAACTAATCCCAAGTCACAGTAGGAGAATCTGCTGGCTTGTAGAGAACATAAGACTGCCACCACCTGTGAGCTCTGCCCTCTAACCGGAATGTGGTGAAAGCCACTCTATGGGACACTAGGATCCCCATGTTGTGCAGTCTATTCCTGCACCTATCAATGAAGTCCTGGGCATCCTTGTTTAAACAAAGAATTAGACCCTTTGACTAAAGCTTATTTTTAAGATGAATATGGGTTACTGATAATCAAGATAATGAGAAAAATGAATAATAGACAATATTGCAGAAATAAAAGATTGATGTTGATCGTATTCGAGAATCAGATGCCTTTACAAGCTATATTCCCCTCCCTTATATAGGATATTCTTACAACGTACGACTCTTGCTATTGTTATTCATTAATGACTAATTATGACATTAATGAGGCGTTAGGATAACGGTAATCGGGGTTCAGTTACATAACGTTCGAGTAATCAATTGTGGGTTCCAAAATCTGCTCGTAGCTTTGTCTAGATTCATTCTGACAGTGCCTTTCTCTCATTTTGATCAAGTTGAGTTTCTCGTGGCTGATAAGCTCGTGGGTTTACCGAACTGTGCCTCTTTGTACCATATCTCTTCAAGGAGTCACGTCCAGCTGTCGCGTTTTCCTGTGTCCATGTGACTGGCTGAGTTGTCTAAAGCTGGCTTACCTGTGAAATTTTTTTTTACCAATACAGATAGTTCCCCCACTTACCATATATTTAGCGATTAATATTTTAAGTGGATATCCATTTATGGCGGGAATATTTTGCCGCCGCTTTTCCTTGAATCGTTGTATCCTTCTTTGCACCATAGACGTCGTTTGTCACTTTCATTTAATGCTCATACCATGTGTCCTTTTCAGATTGGTTCTGCATTTACTCTGCACCTTTTAGGGCTTTTTGCGGCTGTGCTAGTCCCGAAGTGACATCTTCAATTATGACTTTTCATCATTATTTTCCTTTTTCTTCATGTTTGACGGTTGTCTTCAAGTATAAAATCATGTTTTCTTTTCTTTGCTTCCACGAAACACTTTTCTAACTTTGTCTTTTGTAAAGAACTTTATTCTTTGCCTTTCTAAACATGTCTTATTCAAACCAACCTCAAAGAGTAATAGATATTGAAATCTTAGCGCCTTCTTCTACTCCGACTAGGAGTCGGAGGGGTGGTAGACTTAGAAGTCTAGGATCCACTCCTTTGAGGGGCTCTTCTTCTTCTCAGATAGTTCCTTATCCTTCCACTAGATCTCCAATTCCTCCGAGATTTAGGGTTTCTCGGTCTTTGTCTAGAGGTAGAGGCGAACGCCTTCGTGAACCTGGAGTCTATAAAATTGTCCCTGCTAAGTTTGTTTTCTCTAGGGATAGTCAAGTTCTTGTAGATCAATCTTCTTCTCTTGATAGTGTAGAAAGATATCCAACCCTTATAACTGAGGGTCAGATTTCCCTTGTTCGTAGGGAATGCTTTTGAAAATCTGACTTTCCTGTCTATATTCCGAATAATAATCAAAGAATAACGTCTTACAAGACAGGATATTCTTTTATTTATACGTATCCTTTTACTTTAGGGTTTAGACCCCCAATTGACCCAGTTATAATTGAGTTTTGCCATTTTTTCAATATCTGCTTAGCAAAAGTTGGCTCGATTGTGTGGCGAGTTGTCGCATGCCTTAGGAGTTTGGCTTCTTTAGCCTCGGTTCCTTTTACCTTAGACCATCTTATTCACCTCTACTCTCCTATCTTATTTCGTGAAGGGGTTTTTACTCTGACTGTTAGAAGCAAAAGAGTGTTGGTAATCCCTGGAGACGATAAGGATAGGGGTTGGTACCTCTGGTATGTTGTTGTACCCACTGCTGATTTAGTGGGTGAAGAAAATCTTCCCTTCCCTGAGAAGTGGAATTTCACACGTGAGTATGCTTTAGCTTGCATTTACTTTTTCATTTTTTGACTTGAGATGTTTTATTTAACACCGTAACTGCTTATTTTTCTTTTCTCAGCAATCATGAATACTGTTGAGAATATCTCCGGTATTCGTGATTGGGTAGAAAAATTGTTATATGTTGCTCCTTCAGAATAAAGATCTTGGAAGTTCCTCGCTGGGAGGTATGGTTGGCAAGTAAAGACCCACGGCAAGTGAAGCTTTTGTTCTTGCTTCTTTCCTTACTCGAGTCTTTTTTTTTTTTGTCGTTTAACTTTTTTCCTTTTTTAATAGGATTCTCTGCTCGTGGGGTGTCTGCTTTCTCTATCCTGAAGATGTCCTTGGATCAAGCCCAGGAAATTATTGTTGGTTTATCTTCCTCGAAGAGGAAGATTAGTGAGTCTCGTTCCATAGATGAAAAGGAAGAGGGTGCTTTAGTGCACAGGCCACGGAGAAGGCGAATGGTTTTAGATGATGAGCCTACTGCCTCAACCTTGCCTTTCGTGTATGTGATTGACCCCCCTGTCTTTGACGATGTTTCACATTCCCCTTTTCGTGATGGTATTGATCTTGCTCCTGACGACGTCCCTTTGGCTGTTGTCTTTCCTGCTTCTTTGAGAGAAGCTGTTTCGTCTATTCCTTTGGCTATCTCAACTTCTGCTACTGCTTTGTCTGTAACTTCTTCAACCCTTCAACTTTCCGTGCCTGCTTCTTTGCCCGTGGCTTCTCCAGCTCCTCAACCTTCTGTGTCTGTTGCTATTCCATCTCTGCCTGCTTCCATGCCTTCCGTTAGGGAAGTAGGGTCATCCAGCAGAGAGATGCGGCAGGTGGTAATAGAGGTTCCAACTGAGGGGAACCTTTTCAAGAAGATGGGTGAGCCTGAAGTGTGGCTCAAGCCTTTGATAGGTCCTGCTGAGAAAGCAAAGCTAGCTAGCCACGGTGCTCTTACATGGGCCAATGAAGTCGTGCATACCTCTTTAAAGGTATAGTGTAAGTTATCCTCTTTATCTCTCGTATATGAAATTGACCATATCTGGCTGGTTTATTTCTTGTAGATTAACCTTATAGGCATGGAGCTTATGAAGAGGATTTCAAACACAGACCAAGAGACAAGAGAGTTGCAGGCAGAAGTTGATAATTGGAAAGCACAGTATGATAGCCTAAGGATTGACATGGACGCTTTAGAAGAGGAAATGAATACCTTGAAGTGGCAGATGAGACTTATGGCAGCAGAACTAGCAGTGGAGCGGGCTTCTTGTAGTCAAGCTGACAAAGATAAGAGTGTTATGGAGTCTTCCTTCACGGAGGAGCTGTCCCGTGCCTCAGAGGAGATTAGAGACTTGAAGAACTTGCTGGGGCACAAGGAAGAATACTCAGGCGAGCTCGTGCAATCAGTCATTCGTACTCAAGAAGATCTTCGAAGGGCTTTATAAAAAGCTCAAACTTTAGAGGAGTCGATTGTTCCATTAAGGGCCGCTCATGAAGCTGTAGAGGCGGAGAAGGACGGGTTCAGGGCGGAGCTTCAAGTGTGGGCAAAAGATTATGAAGATTTGGAAGAGGTGGCTGCTATCGATGTGAGCTGGGCGTATATGAATTCTCGCCTTGCCACATTGATGGAAATGAGTTAAGAGGGTTTTGACCTTAGTGCTGAAATAACCAAAACTAGGGAAGCCATTGAGAAGGCTCAACAGGGTCATAACCTCTCTTCACCTGATGGTGAGATTCCAGTCGCTCATGCCCTTTCATCCCCAGTTGCTCCCGCTCCTTCTGCCACTAAAGTCAACCCCTCTCTTGAAAAGATCTAGTTGGTTAATCCCTTTTTTATTTTTATTTGTATCAATTAATGATTACCCCCAGTCCCATCAGGGGTAAATTTGGATTTCCTTTAAGTCCCCAAATGACAACTTAGGGGCACCACAATGTAAATATAAAAATAATATACGGCTAAGTATAAGTTAATACTTAGTTTTAGCCGTTTTTAATATATAAATGTTAGTTCGACTTTTGTTGAGTTTATGTTTCACTCTTTAAGTCTTTTGCATGCTTTATTTTTTGAGGTTTTAGTTTTACCTTCGAGTTTTGCATGTGGAATGTTTTAGACTACTCGTACCTTTTTTATAATAGGCACGGTGTCATATTAAATGTGTGCGTTTTTGTAATAGGCATAGTTTATGGAAGAGGGCCCTTTATAATTGACATGAAGAAGACGTCTCAACTTCATGATAATGCAATAGAGTGATAGGAATTTTACACATGTTTAANAAAACTCACGCTTGCAACTATTTTTTGTTTAACAGATTTTGAGATACTCTTGTATTTCGTAACAGTTTTTCATAGGTAACAGTTTTTCGATATTAATACAAGGAAATAATTGTTTAGTAACAGTTTTTATAAAGATTGGGGTTTTTACCCGCAACTGTTTTGGAAAAAGTTTTCTAATAAGTACGAGGGAAATGTTATCTTATTCATAACTGTTTTTATTTGATAACAGTTTTTTGGAAAAATACAAGGATTTAGATCTTTCATCCATAACTGTTTTATTCGAGAATAGTTTTTTGAATGAGTATATTGATGATGATCTTTTACCCTTAACTATTTTTGTGTTACAACCGTTTTGAAAAGACGTACATTTCTTTCTCGTGACTAACATTTTGCCTTTCAACCTGAATATGTTTGAAGGTTTTTGATTTTTGCATTAGGCTTTGTATTTGGATGGCTCTTTTGATTTCTTTCGATTCTGCTCGTGTCACTTGTCTCATTAGGTAGATGGGTCTTTAGGCTCGAGCTTTTGACTTTCTGGTAGTCTTCTTTGCTTCGTCTTAGCCTTCCATACTGTATAGTCCCCCAAGTGTTTGAGATTTGAAGAATGAAATCTCGAGCACTTGTTATTCCTTCCTTGTGGTCCTTTTCCTTAAAAGGAAAAACATTCTGGACTCGAAGGTATATAGTTTTTTAGATGATGACTGCTTAACCCTTTTAAAACGTCCATCAGAAAGTGTAACCCTAGACCGGGAATTGTGTTATTTCCTCGTGTCTTTGCAGGTCTAATATCATCATCTGGTGATGGGTTAGCTTTATGCCTATCATCTAAAAAAGTTAGTAAAATTTTTAAATGTTCAAAATAAAATCGAACGTGCGATACCTGACAGTGGGTATTATTTTCTTTTAGAAGTAATACTTCTTCAGATGGATGGCGTTCCAACTTGTTGGTAGAACTCTACCATCCATAGCTTTCAACTCATAGGCGCCTTTCCCAGCTATGCCTCGGATTTTGTAAGGTCCTTCCCAGTTTGGATTTAGCTTTCCTGCACCTGCTTCTTTTGTTGATTGAAAGACTTTTTTGAGGATGAAGTCCCCAATTTTAAAGTACCTGAGATGAGCTTTACGGTTGTAATAACGCTCTATAATTTGTTTTTGAGTTGCCATCCGTATTAATGATGATTCTCTACGTGGTTCGAGCAGGTCCAGGTTGGTCCTTAATTCATCGTTGTTTTCACCTTCCATTGTTGTTGAGAACCTTATGCTTGGTTCGCCAATCTCCACTGGTACTAAGGCTTCTAAGCCATAAACAAGTGCGAACAGAGTTCCTCCCGTGGCTATTTTTGAAGTTGTTATGTATGCCATAGTACCGCTGGTAACTCATCAGGCCAGTTTCCTTTGGCTTTATCCAGCCGCTTTTTTAGATTGTTGATGATGAACTTATTTTTTGACTCAGCTTGACCATTAGCCACGGGGTGGTACGGCGTTGAGGTGATCCGCTTGATTGCCAACTTTCGAAGAATTCTGTGATTTGCGAGCCTATGATTTATGGGCCATTATCACACACGATCTCCTTCAGTATTCCAAAGCGGCATATTATATTTCGCCATAAGAAGCTTTTAACTTCCTTTTCTCGCACTTGTTTGAACACTTCTGCCTCTACCCATTTTGCACAATAGTCAGTTAGTACGAGTAAAAACCGTACCTGTCCTTTAGCTGTGGGAAGAGGTCCTACTATGTCCATACCCCATTCCATGAAAGTCCATGTGGATATGTAATAATTCCGCTGGCCGATGCATGTTATTGGCAAACCTTTGGCATCTATCACATTTGGATACGAAATTCTCAACTTCTTCTTCCATCTTAGGCCAATAGTATCCGGCTCTGATTAGTGTTTTCACTAAGGATCTCGCCCTTGAGTGATTTCCACAGTGTCTTTCGTGGACTTCTTTCATCACAAATTCTGTTTGGTTAGGTCCAAGGCATTTAGCTAGGGGTCCTCCGAACATCTTGCGATAAAGTAAGTTACGAATAAGGTAGTACCGTGCAGCTTTGCAGCGTAGTGCTTGAGCCACTTTCCTGTCTTCAGGTACGGTGCCATTCTGCAAAAAATTAAGAATTTCGTTTCTCCAGTCCGAGGTTAGGTTGTTGAAAGTTACCTCATTCTTGTCCTGGTCTATTATTGAATGAAATAGTTGAACGACAATTGTATTGTCTTTTTTCATTACTTCCATGACTGCTGCGAGGTTAGCTAATGCATCTGCCTCTGCATTTTCCACTCTAGGTATTTGCACTACCTTCCATGTTTTGAATTGTCTCACGAGCTCTCGAGCTTTTTCAAGATACTGTTGCATTCTAGTCTCTCGAGCAATATAAGTACCCTGTATCTGATTTATTACAAGTTGGGAGTCGCTGTTGATCGCAATTTGCTCGATTGAGAGCTCCCGTGCAAGTTCAAGCCCTGCAATAACAGCTTCGTACTCTGCTTCATTGTTAGTGATAGGATAACACTTTATAGCTTGCCGTGTCTTTTCACCCGTAGGTGATATCAAGACTATGCCTAAGCCAGCGCCTTTTATATTTGAAGAACCATCGGTGAACAAGGTCCATAGGCCTGTATTAACACCGTTAAAGAGTTGTAATTTTTTTCTACTTCAGATACAATGTTATTACTAAAGTCAGAAACAAAATCAGCTAGTATTTGAGACTTAATTACAGTCTTAGGCTGATAAATTATTTCATGCTCACTTAATTCTATGGCCCACTTGGCTAATCTTCCTAACAATTCATGTTTATGCAGAATATTTCTTAAAGGATATGAGGTCACAATGGTGATTGGGTGGCATTGAAAATAGGGTTGTAATTTTCTAGATGCCATTATTAAAGCAAAGGCTAACTTTTCCAGATGTGGATATCTAGTCTCAGCATCTAGCAAAGTTTTACTTACATAATAGATAGGTGATTGTTTACCTTTTTCTTCTCTTACCAATACTGCACTTACAGCAATATCTGTGACAGCCAGGTAGATGTACAATATTTCCCCTTCATTTGGTTTTGAAAGCAGTGGTGGTTTCGACAGATAAATCTTCAGCTTCTTGAGGGCTTTCCGACATTCTTCAGTCCATTCGAACTGATTCTGCTTTTTGAGAACTGAAAAGAATTTAAAACTTTTTTCGGAAGATNNNCTTTAATTTGAGCGGGATTTACCTCTATTCCTCTGTTTGATACAAGGAAACCCAAAAATTTTCCTGTTTGCACTCCAAAAGCGCATTTCTATGGATTTAACGTCATATTATACCTGCGCAAAATATCAAAAGCAGTAGAGAGATGCTGGAAATGGTCTTGTGCTTGTGTTTATTTTACCAACATATCATCAATATAGACTTCCATCGTCTTTCCAAGATGTTCTTGGAACATTTTANTGTTTAAGTCAGTATAATCTACGCATACTCTCCACTTGCCATTCTTTATAGGTACTACCACGGTGTTTGCTAACCAATTAGGGTACGTTACCTTTCGTATCGAACCAATCTTCAAGAGTTTCTGTACCTCTTCGTCAATCACTTGGTTCTTGAATGGTCCTTGCTTTCTTTTCTTCTGCTTAACAGGTACGAAGGATAGATCTTCATTTAGTTTATGAGTCATCACTTCTGGTGGAATTCCTGTCATATCTGAGTGGGACAACGCAAAGCAGTCTGCGTTAGCCTTTAAATAACCAATTAACTTACCTCTTCGAGCGGAGTCTAGCCTCGTGCCTATATACACTTTCTGCTCAGGCTTTTGTTCGGATAATGGAACAGCTTTGAGCTCTTCCGTAGTTGTTTTGATGTTATCATCTTCCTCCGATTCACGAATGACGTCCGGTCTGGAATCTGTTTCAGTGTGGTATAGTATACCTTCCGTGGTAACTTGATTTTCCTTCTCGTATGTATTTTCTTCCGTACCTATTTCAACAATAATACCTTCCGTACCTATTTGAGCAGTAATTTCTTCCATGCATGTTTGGGCGGTGATACCTGCTTTGGAGACTTCCTTATCTCGTAATTCTTCCACCTCTATTTTCTTGTTGTAGTGTACCACATAATTTATATTTTTTGCAGTCTGTTGATCTCGTTAGATTTGTTGAATCCCCCATTCAGAGGGAAACTTAATTACTTGATGCAACGTGGAGGGTATCGCTTTCATGTCGTGGATCCATGGTCTTCTAATGATCACGTTATAAGCCATGTGAGTATCAATGACTTGGAACCTAGCTCTTTTGATCACCCTCTCAGCATAAGTGTTAAGCTCAATTCTCCCTTTGTTATAACTGTAGAGTTATCAAACCCTGATATGGCTCGTGCTTTTGGGATTACTTGATCCCCCAGCAGCATTTCTTCCACGACTCTCAGCAAAATGATATTGACTGAACTGCCTGGATCAATCAACACTCTTTTCATGTTAGTGTCATGAATAAGTAAAGATATTACCAGAGCATCGTTATATAGAAGCATTAATCCGCTGCTATCTGCATCATCGAAGGTTATATCGTCTTCTTCACGAGCACGTTTCCCATGTGTAATTGTGAACTTTGTGGTTGTTTTTCAAATCACTCCGTTTACTTCTTCACCCCTGTGTATTACATTAACGGTTCATTTTGGAGAAGGAGGCTTTGGGGGCTCCTGTTTGTGCCTCATGTATGCTTGTTTAACTTTATCACTAAACAATTCTGTTAAATAGCCCTATTTTAGCAAATATTTTACTTCACCTTGTAAAACTCTGCAATCTGCAGTTTTGTGCCCATGATCGTTGTGAAATTCACACCAGTGATCTGGGTTTCTTCTACTTGGATTTGACCGCATCTCTTTGGGCCACTTAACCTTGTCTCCCATGTTCTTCAATATTGAGACAAGTTCAGTAGTACTTACATTAAAGGTATGATCCCCAATTTGAGTACTACATCTAGGTCGTTCATCTCGATCTTTTCTAGATCTAGACAAGGATGAGACTACATCTCTTCCTTGTGGTCTATAGTATGACCTAGTGTTTTCGAACCTGGGGCGGATATCGCGTCCCGAGGGTCCTAAGTAAGGATCGTACTTATTTTTACCTGATCTTCATCTCTCGAACGAGCAATGATATCTTCTTTTATTCTGAGTTTAGTACTGTACCTATTATATATATCGTTCCATGTTGTGGCGGGGAATTATCTTAGATTCTCCTTAAGTCGCCTGGTGGCTTCTGAGCTTTTATCGTTCAAGTTGCTTGCAAATGCCATGGCTGCCCAATTATCAGGCACCATGGGCAACTGCATTCTTTCTCGTTGAAACCTGTCTATAAACTCACGGAGTAGTTCCGTGTCCCCTTGTTTTATTTTGAATATGTCTTCCATTCTCTTCTCAACTTTTTGTGCACCAGAGTGTGCTTTTATAAACGAATCTGCAAGCTCAGCAAACGAGTCAATATAATTTTCAGGGAGAAGAGAATACCAGGTTAGAGCCCCTTTGGTATGTTTTTCCCCAATTTTTTTGACAAGGACTGATTCAATCTCTTGTTTCGTTAAGTCGTTGCCTTTTACCCCAGCAGTGAAAGCATTCACATGGTCGCGTGGGTCAGTTGTTCCATCATATTTGGGAACGTCAGGAATGTTAAACTTCTTGGGTATAGGCAAAGGTGCCGCACTTGGCTTCTAAGGTTGTTGAGAATATCTATCAACGTCGATGCCTTTGATGACAGGTGGTACACCAGGAATTTGTTTGATGCGATCGTTCTGCTCCTTCATCTGTTTCTGCATGGTTAGCAGTAAACTTTGTAATTCTGAGTTATCAGATATACCTGGTCCCGTTTCGAGAGATTCATTAGGAGTATCTCCTCTTCCTGAGTTTGCCAACCCAGATTGAGGATTTTCCATGGTGATGGTGTTATTGGGAGGTGGCGTCGGCGGTGTAGGCAACGCTGCCGTTAATCCTCTCGAAATTCTTGCAAATCTTGGCTCACATACTCTGCAATCATTTGCTTTACACGATCTTGTTCCACAGTTTGATCATTATTACCATTGTTGTTATTAGATCTTTCTAGGGATTGTTCCCTTGAACCACGTGGGGTTCCTGAAGGCGATGGAACTGGGGTTCCACTTCTTTTCTGGTTGTTGTCGTTGGGGTTTGAAATAATTCAAAGGATATCACTTGGAAAGTAAACAAAGATTATCAGATTCCCGATAACGGAACCAATTTGTTTAACCAAAGAATTAGACCCTTTGACTAAAGCTTATTTTTAAGATTAGTACGGATTTTTAGGAGAATGAATTTAATAAATCATCGACTGCATGATAGAATAAGAACAAAGAGAGGTTTCCTAACACCCTATAGCCTCATGAAGATAAGTACAGACGTCTCCGTACTGATCCGCAAGACTCTACTGGGTTTGCACGTGACTCGTGAGACTTACGTCAACCTAATGCTCTGATACCATGTTGTCACGACCCAAAATCCAACACAGGTCGTGATGGCGCCCAACACCAGAGTCAGGCAAGCCAGCAGCTGCTTACTAGTGAGATTTTACTTATTTAACATACCAACCCCACATATTCCCAAAGTTTTAAGCTTAGCTCATTTAAATAAAAGCGGAAACATTAACCAACTTTAGTAAATACAGCCAAATTATCATGATCCAATATATACAGTCCCAAAATAAAGAGTCTATTGTGTGCGTGCCAGGAACTAGTGTCACAAGTCAACAAGCAAACTAGTAGAATATACAAAAGATTATACAAACTGTACTGCTATCTGAGAGAAGTAGACAGAAATGAACAAAAGATAACTCCATAGAACTGCTGAGAATCGCCAAGGGAGGCAGCTCACCGTGGAATCAGGTCCAGAATACACGTCAAGCTCCGGTCGGGTAACCATAAGCACCAGCTCCAGAACCTGTGCAATTAAGTACAGAAGCGCAGCATGAGTACATAAATATATATGTACCCAGTGAGTATCCCGCCTAACCTTGAAGAGGTAGTAACGAGAGGTCGACATGACACTCACTAAGGTCCAACAGTAACAATGCAAAACAGGATATAACAGAATGCAGTAGACATGTGAGACAGTAAGTAGCAGATACCTATCAAATACAGAAATCCAGGAAACTACTGAAAATAAGCAACAATGTACACTTTCCTTTTTCCCCAAAATATCTGTCAAGTCAATATCAATGGAAACAGTTTCAAATAGCCAAGCGAACACAAGGGTAAGACAACCGGACGGAGTCATAAGGAAATATCTAGACACTGAATAGACGTAAAGCTTCCCCCGGTCGCGAATCATACCTGTGACTCAGGTGCTGACACATTTATGTACAATTTCCATAAAGCTCCCCTCGATCGCGAATCATACCTGCGATTCGAGTGATGACACACTTATATACGATTACCATAAAGCTTCCCTCGATCGCGCATCATACCTGCGGTTCGAGTGCTGACACACTTATACCGATTTATCATAAAGCTTCCCTCAATCGCAAATCATACCTGCAATACAAGTGCTGACTCTCACATGCACATATATATATATACCAAAATATCAATAACTCAATAGGGGCTATACCTGTAACAGGGATTAATCAACGGGGAGTTCAAGTGGAACTTTCCACGTTTCCATATCAATTTACAAGCAATAGGCAGCTCAAAGAACACCCAAAGGTATATATAAGGCACATAGAGATATGCGTGTGAGCCCTAAAACTACCCGACATAGCATGATATTTCGTCACTTTGTACGTAAGTAGCCCCCAAAACAATTACACACAACATATGTAACACCTATGGGGATAATTCCCCCTTACAAGGTTAGAAAGAAGACTCACCTCGTGTCGAATCTACCCCTCGGACCAAGGATGCGCCCGAATTCCGAACTCTACACCCGAGGACTCGCAACTAGCCAAATATGGTACAATGATATCAATGGATGCTTAAAGTAGGGTAATTATCCTATTTATTCAATAATTTAACATTCTTGAAGAATTCCCAAAATACAAGCCCGGGCCCGCACGCTCGGATTCCAATAATTCTCGAAGGAAACACTCTCCCAAAGCCTAAGGATCATTAATATACAATTTTTACTTGATTTCATAGCAAATTCACGGGTAAATTCTCAAATTATCGAAAGCTCTAGGTTACTACCCAATTCTTGATTTTTCACTAATTTAGGTAGTTAATTAAGCTAGTAATCCATGCATGAATCTAATATTAGAGTAGATTTTACTTACCTTCAATAACCAGGTCGTTTGCCCCTCAAAAATGGTGGAAATCGCCCCAAGGAAGAAGAAGAAGATGAGAAATAATGAATTAAGCCCGTGTATAAAAACACATTGTCTGAATAGTGCTTTCGCACCTGCGGCTCGAGGACCGCACCTCCGAGCAAAGGCTCGCACCTGCGGAAATGGACTGGGGAGCCTGGGCCCGCACCTGTGGAGTGGAGACCGCACCTGCGTCTCCGCTCCTGCGGAACTTTGTCCGCACCTGCTAGAATTGGCCAAACCACTAGGGGTCGCACCTACGAGGCTGGGACCGCAGGAGCAGTCCAGCACCTGCGACTGGTCAACCGCAACTGCGGTCACACCAGAACAGGTGCACCAGCAGCTATTTCAGCTGGTTTTTAGCCTCGTGTGGTGTCCGGGAGGCACATGGGCCCACCCGAGCCCCCTTCCAAATATACCAACAAGTCCCAAATCATAATACGGACTCGCTCGAGCCTTCGGGAGGTTAAAAGATGGATTTCGGGAGGTTAACAGATCAAGTTGGGAGGTTGAAGAAGGATGAGGTTGTTGTCATCTTGTGTGACCGCACCTGCGAGGATTTGGCCGCAGGTGCGAAGCCGCATGTGCGGCGCCAGATTGGGCAGGCTTGGCTGGGATCGAAGGTGCGATAGAATTTCCACACCTGCGAAGGCGCAGATGCGGGCAATGGGTTGCAGGTGCAGATCCGGCTGGAGGAGAAGGAAGCCGCAGGTGCGGGCTCTTCGACGCACATGCGGAAGCGCAGGTGCGAGGGCTTGACTGCAGGTGCAAAAATCGGCCTGGGCAGAATGTTTTAAAACAAGGATTCTTGGTTCATTTTCTTCCTTCTTCTTTGGCTTAGCCAATCTTGGGAGGCTTCAAAGAGAGGACTCCTTCATGCAATGTCAAGGTAAGTAACTCCTTCATGCTCCTAAGTTAATCTGAAGGTAAGTAACTCCTTCGAGAATTTTGGATTTCGGGCACGTAGGCCCAAGGTTATTTTGGTCATTTCACTGAGTGGGGTTGGGAAATTATATAATTTGGAATTGTTGCAAATATTAGAGTATATTTTCATTGGGTTGTCGTTGTTTGGATAGTTTTGGGGCGTTGTGCGTCTGTTTCGAGTCATCGGAAGGGCTTGGAGGCCGGTTATGGAATTTTGGAGCGAGGTAAGTCTCCTTTCTAACTTTGTGAGGGGGAATTGTCCCCCTAGGTGAATTAATTAAGTATATGCTATTATTTTCGGGGGTTACATATGCACGAAGTGACGGGAGTCCGTGCGTAGCTACTATTATGCCATGTCCGGGTAGCCTAGGACCCACTAGCATGCTTTACTTGTGGTACATGTGATCTTGTCTGTGATATTAGACTGCTAATATAATTGAAATTGTAATTTAATGACTAAGGAAGATTAGAGTTTATTTTCTAAATCATCTAAAAAGAGAATTTATTTCCTTCGCGGGCAATTGTATTTCCGAATAAGGTTGTGTTATTAAACGTTATATAAACTCGGCAAGTGAATTTCGAAAAAGGGATTTAAATACTATTTGTGGTTTTTAAAAGGGAAATCGGTCATTTACTTGAGTATTTGTGTTCCTGACGTATTTGGGGTGGACTGTTGATTGTGCATGACTGCATGTCACCGCTTCGCAATTTACATTCCGCGAGCGGAGTATTATTTCTCTCACTCTCATGGGAGCAGGTCGTACGCCACGGCAAGATTGAAAGAAATATTATGGTTCGGGCCATTCGACCCTCGGCAATGCACAGAGATGATTATTATGATGACTCAGGTTGGTTGTCCTTATCCCGTATGCGCATGCTAAATTGTTAAATGTTTTTTCATGATTTTGAAGTGATAAGATATTTGGGGGGAAAATAAAGAAGAAATTGTGGATTTATGATATTTGGGGGAAAACAAAGAGGAAATTATTTATTTAAGATATTTTGGGGAATAATAAGAAAGTGGTAACCGTTTGTTTATTTCCAGTTTTTTTACTTTGATTTCAGTGCCTTATATATATGTTGCTTTAATACCTTTACATGTCTATCGTGTTCATCTTATACTGTTAATTAATTTTCTGGCCCTTAGTGGGTGTCTAATTAGACCTCTCGTTACTACCTCTCTAAGGTTAGGCGGGCGACTTACTGAGTACACGTTGTTTTTCTACTCATGCTACACTTGCTGTGCATTTTATTGCACAGGTACTTTCATGGAAATGTGGAGGATTCGGAGACTTAGGCGAGCTACATTATCCGGAGGCGATCCGCAGCTGACAGAGTCTCCCTCGTACTGTATTTATTTTCATTTTAATTTCATAGTCCATTTTTTATTTCGGACAGGCTTTGTGATGATTGTATAAATTCTTAGAAATTGTTCATGTACTTGTGACACCGGGTTCTGGGATGTGTTGGGATATATTTGCTAAAGTGTAATATTTATACTATGGTTTTACTTTGCAGATTTTATTTAGTTAACATGTACTAAAGTGTAAGGAAATGATTTTTCATAAATGTTAAAGACGAATTTATTTCGACTAATTAATGATTGGCTTGCCTGACAATGGTGTCCGGCGCCATCACGACCTTAGGGATTTTGGGTTGTGACAACATGGTATCAGAGAGCTAGGTTCTCTTAGGTCTCACGAGTCATGAGCAAGTCTAGTAGAGTCTTGCGGATCGGTACGGAGACGTCTGTACTTATCTTTGAGAGGCTACAGGGTTGTTAGGAGAACTTCCCTTCTTGGTTTCTCATCGTGTGATTTGATTCCTTTGAGGCTTATGCCTATGTTTATTCCGAATCAATCTTACACATCGCGAGAGCTTGCTATAAATCAAGAGTTTGAGGAATTGAAATGGTGCTATGGATGTAAGTCGAGAGGTTTCCATGTGTAATTGGTTGGGGCTGTTGTTTTGGCCCTGCAAAAGAATAATATGTTATTTCGGCTCAGTAGCTGTGTTTTTTAGAGCGTTAAGGCTATGCTCAAGTAGTGATGATGCTTGCGATGGGTTGTCGCACGATGTCTTTATGATGATAGCATGCTTACCCATATGTTGAGGGTGATGAATAGTTTGAGGGGAGGTCTTCTGAGAGTGTGATTTCGAGATTTCGGTATTTTAGTTCCGGCAGGGGGAAGGCATTTGGGTTATGAACGGTTCGGTTGGGGTTGATAAAGTAGTAAGACTTGGTGTCTTCAAGTGAGGTGGGATATGCACCTGTGACGTGTAGTCGTCGTCATTGATCGAATAGAATGTGTTAAGTTTGGCGGTTATATGGTTTCTTCTGTTGCATAGGGTCAGAGTATTGAGAAGAAGTATTGAAGAATGCGGTTGGCAGATATCGTGAGGTGCGGTGGTTCAGTACCGTATAAGTGTTGATAATGAAGGCAACTAGAGAAAGATGATCTTTGGAGAGCTTGAAGTCGTGGTGATCTGCTCGGTTGAGAGCTACAGAGAATGATCCTGAAGTGAGGCTAGGCGGTGGTTCCATTTCTAGGAGGCCAGGTGTAAGAAGCGTAAGTCGAGCAGTCGTAAAATGGGGGAGCGGCAGCATAGCTTGGAATTTGAAGATATTGTCGCGCATCTAATGGATTTCCATAAGGAGCAGACAGACTAGTAAAGTTGGTAAATGAAGCAGGGCGTAAGATGGGGTATTGAAGTCGTAGAGAGCGTGCATTTCAGCATCGTTGGAAGGTGTCCGCGGGTGATTTCCACAGGTGGGTTATCTCCTGTGAATAGGTTAGTGGTGGCATGGTTGGCAGGTCTCTGTGAGGGGTTCTAGTGGCTATTCGGTAGGAGGCAGAATGTGTGAATGATGCTAGAGAATTTGAGTATTTAGGGAGTGCTAGCAAGAGAATTTGTAAATTGGACGGATGGGTTGAGCAAGATCTTGTTATCAAAGGTGAAAGGATCTTGGCAGGGTCTAGAGTGGTGCAAGGAGGTGCTTCGGGCTAAGTGGGGGAGTCCCAACATCTGCAGTTGGGTTGCAGGATTGTGTTATCATAAGGTTGCGGATTGTCGGCATGTTGGCAAGTTATTTCAGTTATGGGAAAGGAGTAAAATGGTGATTGTGCATGGGATTTGATGAAGGTGTGCAAAAGTTCTCCCTGTCGGATCAGTGTTAGGCTTTGGAAGATTCAGAATTTTGCTTAAGGCATAGGTAAGTTGTTAGGGTAGTGACTCAGTCATGTGTTTTATTGAAAGGGGTTTCCATGTGCTAGAAGATCCTTGGAGTTTATTGTATTCGGGGCCAGACAGAGTGGTTGACTCTCAGTAGCGGTCTTGGTGAATTCAAAAGTTAAGAAAGCGGCATTTAAGGGTTTCAGGCAGCGATGTGATCAAGAATCGAGATTTCGCAGAGTAACTTCTGAGAAGAAGGAGAATGGCTGGAATGTTCTATGGTGTGATTTAGTATATAGGATAGTATTGGAGGAGTGGGAGAAATAAACTCCGGATTGTAGAAATATTATCGAGAGGGTATGAGACGGGTTGCGGGATTTAGGTAGCATAGTCTCGTGAATAGAGGTCACTCGTAATGAGTGAGGGTTGAGTTTGCTATGAGTTGAAGGAAGATACTATTATCCCTGAGGTAATTGAAGATGATTAAAGGAAGATAGATTGATTAGCCATGGTTGAAATGACACATTTACGGCAGTGATCGGTTCCTCTGATGTGATTAAGTTATGCATGTGGTTTGTGCCGGTGTGTGCGGGGCATGTCGGTCGTCGTAATGGATTTCATGTGGGAGCATTTGAGAGTTATGGCTTGTCAGGTGTAGGAAGATCCCCGAAGGGTTATGGTGGTATAGACTACTACTTAAGGATTTGCATGTTGGGTGGTTGTGAGAATTCACTCGTGTGTTGAGATGATACTCTTGAATTGAGTCAAGTAAAAGGTTTCTATATGATGAAGTGTTCACCCTACTGGTGGTTCAGAAGTTATGATAGAATTCTTCTGTTACCTCATATTGGCATGTAAGCAGTATGTAACTAGGAGTAAGAATCGAGATTGCGGTTCGGTGTTAATAAGGATGTCATGAGCTCGGAAGAGCAAGGAAAAGTGATTTGAAAGTTCAGAGTAAGCTAGTGTTATCTTCAATGTCACCTGAGATTGATATTCGGTGGATGAGGCTTTGTACCCTGGTTGTGGGTTCTTGATTTGTCTTACAGCGTAGTATGGCCAGTGGTGGATGTGCATACTTTCTACCTTGTGTGGAAGGTCGTGGAAGCGTGACCGTGAAAAGATGATATGAAGTGTGACATGTAGTCACTTGATGGATTGAAGATTTGGACTGAGTATAAAGAAGTGCAATATTGTTTATTTGAGAATCTATGCCTGGAGGGTGTTCAGTTCAAATGATTATGGATTGTGGGGTGTTTGTCCCGGCTATGATGGTTGTTCTTGTGTATTATGAGAGGAAGTGGGTTAATATGGACCCAGGTAAAAGCTATTAGCATAGTTTAGTGCAAACAAGGTGGCTCGATGTTTGTGGATGGATTTAAATATGATTATGGGCTCCGTATGAGCCAGGCATGTTCATTTCAGTAGAGCGCTTTCATGGGAAGGTGTTAGAACAGCGAATGTTGTTCCGTCTTCGTCAATTCATGTGTTATTATGATTTTGCCGTGTGAGTTGTGAAACGGCTTGATAATTTCCTATGTG
>ML350936.1:0-34048 GCA_005239505.1 Nicotiana paniculata
ATATATATATATATATATATATATATATATATATATCTTCTTATGTAAATTTTATGTGTGGATACGGTGGCACGTCGCCACGGGTATGTTATTCGGATCGGGTTGCACGCCGCAACAGTGTGACGATGAGTAAGGTTCCTATATTTATTCTTTCTTATGTTCTACTTCCTATTTTCTGAGAAAAGTTCATATTAGTTGCATGAGTTGAATAGTCCCTTCCTGAGTCATTTCTTATTATCATGTTCGAATTATGGCCTATTAGCGCGATGTGGTATCATGTGAGGTTGTTGGTCATGTTTGGGGTGGTCTGTTGTCTGAGCAGTTCATACTGGGTGAGGCGAGATTATTGGATCAGGGATCAGTGCGATAAGGTTATGTGAAGGGTATATTAAAGAACAAATACCATTATTCAGGTTCATAAGGAGGTGATGATTCTAGTCAAGATGAGGTATTCAATGAATTGTTAACTCTGCAGTTGGGTATGAATTTCTACACATCTCCTCCGTTGTGGTGGTATCATCAGCATTATAGCAGGATGTACGTATATATATATCATGAGGTGCATTGGGAGCATCAAATTCGTGGAGTTTTGGCTATTAAGGTTCAGGGAACGTCACTGTGGTTAGATGATGAATTTTGCGGTGCATGGTGCTAATTTAGCAAAGGTATGCTGTCATGTTCTGGTGTATCGTGTGGTAGTTCATGCGGTGCTTATATATTGGAACTAGGCCTGGCAAAGAAAATTTCAGGTATTGGAATTAGGTTCTGAGCTTATTATATGGATAAAAGAAGAAATCTTCATATTTGATCAAGCTAATGTACTCAACTGGGTTGTGGTAGCACAGGCAGGTGCTCGCGCTGTTAAACAGTGATTTAAGATAACTCCAGAGCAGTTCTTGGCACGTTCAAGGACGAACGTCTATTTAAGTGGGGGAGAATGTAACGACCCGACTGGTCATTTTGAGCTCTAGCGCGTCGTTCAGTAGTTTGGGGTAATGAGAAGCTCTGTTTCAGGTATTATGACTTGTAAGCATGGTCGGAACTGAATTCGGGAAGTTTAGAGTTGATTTGGAAATAAAATTCTCATTTCAGAAGCCTAAAGTTGGCGAAATGGACTAAGATTGGAATTTTTAGGAAACGACCTCCGAATAAGGATTTGAAGGTTCTTGCAGGTTCGTATGATGATTTCGGACTTGGGCGTATGTCCGGATCGGGTTTTGGATTACCTGGGAGCGTTTCGACGTATATTATGGAAGTCAGCATTTTGAAGGAATTTCCTAAGTTTGGCTTGAAGCGCATTTCAGTGATGTTGATGACCATTTGGGATTCCGAGTCTAGGAATAGCTTCGTATGGTGATTCTGGAGTTGGGAGCGCGATCGGAAGTGAATTCGGATGCCCGTAGGTCATTTTGAAGTCATTTGGCTAAAGATAGAAATTTGAAGATTTTTGAGAAATCTGACCGGAAGCGGAAATTTTGATATCGGGGTTGGAATGTGATTCCATAATTTGGAGAAGGTCCGTAATGTCAAATATGACTTGCATGCAAAATTTGAGGTCAATCGGACGTGATTTGATAGGTTTCGGCATCGAATGTGGAGGTTTGAAATTTCAAAGTTCATAAAGTTTGAGTTTGAGTTTGAGTGCGATTCATGATTTCAGTGTTGTTTTACGTGATTTGATGCCTCGAGCTAGTCCGTGGGATGTTATGGGAGTGAGTCGTGTGATTTGGACTGGGTCCCGGGGGCCTCGGGTGTGTTTCGGAGCAATTTCGGACCATTTTTCTCTGCTTTGCTACTGCTGTCTTCTAGTGTATCTGGTGTGCTATGCGATCACGGTCCCTTGTGTGCGATCGTATAGAAGGAAATTTGAGGGCTGCTGGATTTACTTGTGCGTTCGCGGAGAAGGGAGTGCGAACGCGGTGGCTTGGGGTGTGATCTCTACGTGAACACGGGGTAAAGTGTGCGAACACGTAGAGGAAAGGGGAGCTGGGAGCCTGGGGGCCCTTTGGCCTATGCGAACGCGGGGAGGGGACCGCGAACGCGGAGTGTTGGCTCGAGGAAGCTACGCGAACGAGTTCGGGTGTATGCGAACACAGAGAGTAAATTGGGGCCTGGGCAGATTAATTTATGTGCGAAATATTGGCCATTTCCTTCATTTGTTTCATGGATGTGGGCGATTTGGAGGAGCTTCAAGAGGGGTTTTCCATCAAGCATCACTAGGTAAGTAATTTCTTCATGTTCTTAAAGTTAAATACAAGTATAAGCATGGAATTAGACATGGAAATTGGTAGGAAATTGGGAAATCTTAAAGAAACCTAGAAAATGGTAATTTGGATTTTTAGCCACGAATTTGAGCATGGAATTTAGAGTAAAATGTATATTTGAACTAGTAAAGCTATGGGTAGAATTTATCTTTGAGAAATTTTGGATTCCGGGCACGTGGGCCCGAGGTCATTTTGGTCATATCACTGAACGGAGTTGGAAAATTATATAATTTGGTATTGTTGCAAATATTAGAGTATATTTTCATTGGTTTGTCATTGTTTGGATAGTTTCGGAGCGTTGTGCAACGATTTGAGTCATCGGAAGGGCTTGGAGGCCGGTTATGGAATTTCGGAGCGAGGTAAGTCTCCTTTCTAACTTTTTGAGAGGGAATTGTCCCCCTAGTGAATTAATTAAGTATGTGTTATTATCTTCGGGGGCTTACGCACGAGGTGACGGGAGTCCGTGCGTAGCTACTATTATGCCATGTCCGGGTAGTCTAGGACCCACTAGCATGCCTTACGTGTTGTACCTGTGATCCTGCCTGTACTATTAAACTGCTAATATAATCGAAATCGTAATTGAATATCTAAAAGAAGACTAGAGCTCATTTTTCTTAATCATCTAGAAAGAGAATTGAATCCTCTTTGGATAATTGTATACCCGGTAGGGTTATATTATGGAATATCATTAAACTTGACAAATGAGTTTCAAAACAAAGATTTAAAAGCTATATTTCCTGTTCCTTTAAGAAGAATTTTCCCACTTTCCTGAGAAAAATTGCTTTCTTGATAAAAAAAAATGTGGACTTATTGTGTGAACATGTGTAACTTTGGGTGCCTGAGTCGCATGTATGATTCGCGAGCAGGCTAGCCTTATTATTTTATGTATAACCGCGTCGCATGATCGATTCGCGAGCGGGGCAGATAGATGCCTCTATGGTTCGAGCCATTCGACCCTCGGCAGTGCACATTTTATTATTGTTGGTCCGCGTCGTTCGGCCCTCGGTATTTCTTGCGCATGATATTTACTGCGTGGTTTCTATGATTTGTGCCTGATTACTGGCATGGAATTTCAAGTTGTCAACTAAAATGACAGAGATTTAAAGTTATTAAAATTTTGGAAGAAGTTGTTCCTTCCCGTTGATTAGATTGTTATTTGATTAAATCACCCATGCTGATTGATTGTTATTAATATGACAAAGATTTAAAGTGTTAAATATGAAAAGAGTTGATGTTATTTATTCCCGAACTTAATAAATTGTCTTTGATAATCATGCTTAGCGTCACACTTGAATATACTAAATTGACCTTTAGTTAGTGTCTAATTTGACCTCTCGTCACTACCTCTCTGAGGTTAGGCGGGCGACTTACTGAGTACACGTTGTTTTCCTACTCATGCTACACTTGCTGTGCATTTTTATTGCACAGGTACTTTCATAGCAATGTGGAATATTGGAGACTTAGGCGAGCTGCATCATCCGGAGGCGAGCCGCAACTGACAGAGTCTCGCTCGTACTGTATTACATTATTTTGATTTCCTTGTCCACTTGTATTTCGGACAAGCTTTGTAGAAATTGTAAAATCCTTAGAAATTGCTCATGTACTTGCGACACCGGGTTCTGGGATGTGTTGGGATATATTTTCTAAAATGGAATGTTCAAACCATTGTTTTACTTGTCAGATTTTATTTAGTTAATATATAATAAAGTGAAAGGAAATGCTTTTCATGAATGTTAAAATAAGAAATTATTTCAATTAATTAATGATTGGCTTTCCTGACGGTGGTGTCCGGCTCCATCATGACCTTAATAGGTTTTGGGTCGTGACAGTATGCTAATAGAAAAACTTCCCAAATCTTGGAGGGACTACAAACAACAATTGAAACACAAACACAAGCAATTGTCGCTGAAGGACTTGGTCAAGCACATTATAATTGAAAATACCAATCGCAAGCAAGTTGTTGCTAACAAAGGAAAGGAGATTGCTACAAGATCCAACCTTGTGGAGGACAATAAGCGGCAGAACAAATCAAATAACATGTATGATAAACGAAATGATTATAAGCCCAAAACCAACAATCAAACCTTCAAGAAAAAGGCAAATGCTTTGTGTGTGGCAAACCTGGCCATCATGTTGCTCAATACCGGAAGAGGGTTGGGAATGACAATCCCCCTAAAACTAAATTAAATTTAACTGAAGCAAAAGCGGATGACATAATTGCTGCAGTTGTTTCCCAAGTGAACCTTGTGGCCAATGTGAAAGATTGGGTGTTAGATTCGGGTGCCACTAGGGACATATGTGCTAACAAAAAAGACTTTGTGTCTTACACCCAAGTTGAGGAAGGAGAAGAGGTTGTATATCTTGGTGAGTCAAGGACTACCCCAGTCCTTGGAAAAGACAAAGTTTTTCTAACACTCACATCTGGCAAAACTTTGGCATTGAATGACGTATTTCATGTTCCTAGTATCCGAGCCAATTTGGTCTCTGGGGATTATTAGGAAACGTGGGGGTGAAGGTTTCTTTTGAATCTGATAAGTTCGTGTTGACCAAGCATAATAATTTTGTTGGCAAGGGTTATTATAATCACAGCTTGTTTGTACTCAATGTTATCAATTAAAATGCTAGTACTTCGGCTTACTTGATTGATTCTTTTAATTTATGGCATGCAAGAGTAGGACATGTTAGTTTATCTTATATTAAGAAAATGCATTCTGAAGGTCTTATTCAAATATTAAAAATTAATTTTTTGAATATTAATAAGTCTGAAGTTTGTGCAGAAGCTAAACAAACTAAGAAATCATGTGCTTCAGTATTTAAAGAATCTGAATTATTATTAAGTTTAATCCATACTGATTTAGGAGACTTGAAACAAACTATGACTAGAGGAGGGAAAAAATATTATGTGACTTTTATAGACAATTTTTCTAGATATACAAAATTCTATTTGTTGAGAAATAAAGATGAAGTTTTTGATAAGTTTTTAGCTTATAAATCTGAAGTAGAAAATCAATTGGATAAGAAAATCAAAAGAGTTAGATCTGATAGAGGTGGTGAATTTATTTTATTGAATTATTATTGTGAGAAAGAAGGCATAATTCACGAGATAACTCCGCCATATTCTCCAAAATCAAATGGTGTAGCGGAAAGGAAAAATAGGACCTTAAAGGAAATAATGAATAGTATGCTTTTTAGTTCTTGTGCCCCGGATAATCTTTGGGGTGAAGCCATTTTATCTGCTTGTCATTTACAGAATAGAATTACTTATAAGAAAACGGGTAAAACTCCTTATGAGTTGTGTAAGGGCTATCCACCTAATTTTAAATATTTAAAAGTGTGGGTGTGCCTTGCTAAAGTTATGTTGCCTGATCCTAAGAAAAGAAAAATAGGATCTAAAACATCTGATTGTATGTTTATTGGGTATGCTGAAAGCAGTGCAGCATATAAATTTTTAGTAGTCAAAAGTGATGTACTTGAAAACAATACTATTGTTGAAACAAAAAATGATGAATTTTTTAAAAATATTTTTCCTTTAAAATTTGAGAAAATTTCTAATGCTCCTATTATTCCAAGTGATAATATTTCACATGTTCCAATTATTCAAAATGATTTTGAAAGTGAGGATTTAAGAAGAAGCAAAAGACCAAGGAAAGAAAATCTTGTGGATAATGATCCTTTAACATATTTTGAAGCTATTTCTTCGTCTGATGCCTCATTTTGGAAAGAAGCTATTGATGCAGAATTAAATTCAATTTTACAAAATAAAACTTGGATTTTAGTTGATTTACCTCCGGGAGCTAAACCTATTGGTTGTAAATGAATTTTTAAGAAGAAACTCAATCCGGATGGTTCCATTGATAAATATAAAGTTAGACTTGTTGCAAAACGTTTTACCCAAAAGCAAAATGTTGATTATTTTGATACTTATGCTCATGTAACTAGAATTTCCTCAATTCGTATTTTACTTGCATTGGCTTCTATTTATAAACTTTTTATTCACCAAATGGATGTTAAAACTGCATTTTTAAATGGTGATTTGGAAGAGGAAATTTACATGGAGCAACCTGAGGGTTGTATAGTGTCTGGCCAAGAAAATAAAGTATGTAAATTGCTAAAATCTTTATATGGTCTAAAGCAAGCACCTAAACAGTGGCATGAAAAATTTGATCAAGTATTAATTAATGATGGTTTTTCATCAATCGAAGAAGATAAATGTGTTTATACAAAATATGTAGATGGTACATGTGTTATTATTTGCCTTTATGTGGATGACATACTTATTTTTAGTTCTAACCTTGATTTGGTACATAAAACCAAATTTTTCTTGTCTTCTAATTTTGAGATGAAAGACATGGGAGAAGCTAGTGTTATTTTAGGCCTGAAAATTATAAGAGATGGCAATAGTTTGATGTTGACTCAAGAACATTATGTTGAAAGAATTCTTAAAAAATTTGATAATTTTGATGTGGTACCTGTAAACACTCCTTATGATGCTAGTAGTCAATTAAAAAAGAATAAGGGAGATGTTGTAGATTAAAATAAATATGCTCAAGTTATTGGTAGTCTAATGTATTTGATGAATTTTACTAGACCTGATATTGCATATGCTGTGTGTAGATTGAGTAGATATACTCAAAACCCGAGTCATGATTATTGGAATGCATTAGTAAGAGTAATGAAATATTTGAGAGGTATCATGAACTATGATATTAAATATAGTGGATTTTCCACTGTATTAGAAGGATACAGTGATGCTAACTGGATCTCTGATTCAGATGAGACAAAATCCACTAGTGGTTATGTGTTCACCCTCAGTGGGGGTGATGTGGCATGGAAATCAGCTAAACAAACAATAATAGCTAGATCTACCACTGAATCTGAGTTTGTGGCATTGGAATTGGCTGGAAATGAGGCCGAGTGGTTAAAGAACCTCTTGGCAAGTATTCCACTAGGAATAAAACAGACACCTTCTGTGTCGATGCATTATGATTGCCAAGCTGCAATAGCCATTGCTAAAAATAAATTCTTTAATGGAAAGAGTAGACATATTCGATTGAGACATAATGTGATAAAGCAGCTGCTGAAAGATGAAATTATTTCCATAGATTATTGTCATGACCCGAATTTTCCACCGTCGGGACCGTGATAGCGCCTAACGTTGAACCTGCTAGCCAAGCCAACGTGTATGTTTAATTTACCTTACTCTTTATTATTATCAAATAACGGTGAAATATAAAACCAACAGAAATGAATATTCAAAATGAAGCGAAGTTTATTAACTTGACTAAATTCCATTACGCGAATCAAAATATTAAACCCAGAATTTGGGGTCACAACTTCACGGACTATCTACGAATACTACAAATAAGGGGTTTGAACAAAAGTAAATACATCTGTTTCTGGGATAACTAGAACATAATACTAATGAAGTAGAAGGGGACACCAAGGCCTGCGGTCGCCTGCAGGACTACCTTGGTGTCTCCACGTGGACTGAAGGCAGCCTCCTCGCTCTAAGGTCCGTAGGGTCCTGTACCGGGATCTGTACAAAAGTGCAGAGTGTAGCATCAGTACAACCGACCCTATGTACTGACTAAGTGTCGAGCCTAACCTCAGCGAAGTAGTGACGAGGCTAGGACACGACGACCAAACCAACCTGTGCAGTTTAACAGTATACGGAGAAAATAATAACAACGAGAAATAAGCAGTTAAGCATAAAGGAAAGGGGAACATGCTGAGGGGAGGAAATATCAAATAATGGAAATAACGAGATAAAGCACAATTTAGATGTCAATTTAAGCAACAGAAATAGTAATCTGAAAACAAGTGCACGACATCACCCTTCGTGCTTTTACTCTCGTCCTCACCATCAGAATCAATATATTCAGCATGGCATCACCCTTCGTGCTTTTACCTCACAATATCATGGAACGACATTATCCTTCGTGCATTATCACTCATATCATGGCACGGCATCACCCTTCGTGCTTTTAAAATCACAATATCGGCATGGCATCACCCTTCGTGCATTAACATTCACTCAAAATCTCACGCCCGGCATCACCCTTCGTGGTTTCACACTTTTCCTCACCCAAACACATCAAATGAAAGAAATCCAACAAGGAAAAATAACAAAGTAAACAGAAATAAAACCATAACGTCCCGACAAGGGAGTCAACAGTGGAATCAATACCATCCCGGTAAGGGAAAATAATTATATCCAATCTCACTTAGTACATAACTTCACATAAAAATATTCAACTGAAACCAATACTCAACAATATTCAATATTAAGGAATTTCCACAAACATGGATAACTATAAAGTGAAACTCAAATATTACTTACGAAAAACCACATAAATCATAATAGTCGACTCACGGGCATGCTTGACACTCACCCGAGCCCTCGGGGCTCCAAACCAAACTTGTACACAACCTCAAAAACATCCTACGGACTTACTCGTGCGATCAAATCTCCAAAATAACATCTTAAAAAACGAATTTAGCATAGAAATCAAAGAAAAATCTCAAAACTTTCAAAGTATCAAATTTCACAAATACGGGTCCGAATCACATCAAACGACCTCCGTTTCTTACCAAATTTTACAGACACAAATCAAATATCATATTGAACCTGTACCTGGCTCCGGAACCAAAATACGGGCCAGATACCATAAATTTCAAATATAACCAAATTTCCAAAAACTCTTATATTTTTAGAAAAATAATTTCTTTCAAAAATTCATTTCTCGAGCTTGGGACCTCGGAATTCGATTCCGGGCATACGCCCAAGTCCCATATTTTCCTGACCCTCCGGGACCATCAAATCACGGGTCTGGGTCCGGGTCCGTTTACCCAAAATGTTGACCAAAGTCATCTTAAATTCAATTTTAAAGGCGAAATTAGCATTTTTCTCAGTTCTTCATAAAAAAGCCTCCCGGATATACGCTTGGGATGCGCACATAAAATAAGGTGAGATAAAAAGGAGGTTTTCACGGCCTCTGAACTCAGTTTTGACTTTTAAAACAAGGGATGACCTTTTGGGTCATCACATTCTCCACCTCTAAAACAAACGTTCGTCCTCGAACAGACATAGAAAAGTACCTGAATCAGGGAAAAGATGAGGATATTGGCTCCGCATATCGGACTCGGACTCCCAGGTAGCTGCCTCGGCAGGCTGACCTCTCCACTGAACACGAACCGAAGGATAACTCTTTGATCTCAACTGACGAACCTGCCGGTCTAATATGGCTACCGGCTCCTCCTCATAGGTCAAATCCTTGTCCAACTGGACACTGTTGAAGTCTAACACATGGGCTGGATCACCCTGATACTTCTGAAGCATAGACACATGAAACACTGGATCACAGGTGATAAATTCGGTGGCAACACAAGTATGTAAGCCACCTCTCCCACTCTATCAAGGATCTCAAACGGATCAATGTACCTAGGGCTTAACTTGCCCTTCTTTCCGAATCTCATCACGCCCTTCATGGGCGACACCCGAAGCAATACCCGTTCTCCGACCATGAATGCCAAGTCATGAACTCTGCGGTCGGCATAACTCTTTTGCCTGGACTGAGTTGTACGAAGTCTATCCTGAATGATCTTTACCTTATCCAAGGCATCCTGCACTAACTCCGTACCCAGCAACTGAGCCTCTCCCGGCTCAAACCACCCAACCCCTACCATATAGTGCCTCATAGGGAGCCATCTAAATGCTTGACTGATAGTTGTTGTTGTATCCTAACTCAGCTAATGGCAAGAGTTGATCCCAAGAACCTCCAAAGTCAATGACATAGGCTCGTAACATATCCTCCAAAATCTGAATAGCACGCTCGGACTGTCCGTCCGTCTGATGATGAAATGTCGTTCTCAACTCAACCCTCGTGCCCAACTCACGCTGAACTGCCCTCCAAAAATGCGAGGTAAACTGCGTACCTCAGTCGGAAATAATAGACACGGTCACACCATGAAGACGAACAATCTCCCTAATGTAGATCTCTGCCAATCTCTCCGAAGAATAGGAAACTGCCAAAGGAATGAAATGCGCTGACTTGGTCAGCCTATCCACAATGACCCATACTGCATCGAACTTCCTCTGAGTCCATGGGAGTCTAACAATGAAATCCATGGTGATACGCTCCCATTTCCACTCAAGAATCTCAATCTGCTGCATCAATCCATCAGGTCTCTGATGCTCGTAATTTACCTACTGACAATTCAAGCACCGAGCTACATATGCTACAATATCATTCTTCATCCTCCTACACCAATAATGTTGTCGCAAATCCTGGTACATCTTTGCGGCGCCCAGATGGATAGAATACCAGGAAGTATAGGCCTCCTCTAATATCAACTATCAAAGTCCATCCACATTGGGTACACAAATACGACCCTGCATCCGTAAAATTCCATCATCACTAACTGTAACATGCTTGGCATCACCGTGCTGGACCGTATCCCTAATGATACACAAAAGAGGATTATCATACTGCCGGTGTCGAATACGATCAAATAATGAGGAACGAGGAACTGTATAAGCTAGAGCACGGCCGAGCTCAGAAATATCCAATCTCATGAACCGATTGGATAAAGCCTGAACATCCAAAGCAAGCGGTCTCTCTCCGACCGGAATATAAGCAATACTACCCATGTTGGATGACTTCCTACTCAAAGCATCGGCTACAACATTGGCCTTCCCCGGATGATATAAGATGGTGATGTCATAGTCTTTCAACAGCTCCAACCATCTCCTCAGCCTCAAATTCAACTCCTTGTGCTTGAACAAATATTGCAAACTCTTGTGATTCGTGAACACCTCACAAGACACGCCATATAAATATTGTCTCCAAATATTCAGCGCATGAACAATGGCTGCTAACTCCAAATCATGAACTGGATAATTCTTCTCATGGACCTTCAACTAACGTGAAGCATAGGCTATAACCTTGCCATCATGCATCAACACTGCCCCAAGTCCAACTCGAGAAGCATCACAATACACAGTATATAGCCCTGAACCTGTGGGAAAAACCAACACCGATGTTGTTATCAAGGCTGCCTTGAGCTTCTGAAAGCTTGCCTCACACTCATCTGACCACCTGAACTGGGAACCCTTCTGAGTCAACCTGGTCATCTGTGATGACCCAAAAGGTCATCCCGTGTAATCTTAGATAAATCTGTGTTCCGAGGCCGTGAAAACCTCCTTATATCTCACCTCAATTTTCGTGCACAGCCCGGGCGTATAGTTAGGAAGCCGTTATGTGAAAAATTGATAAAAATGATATTTTTGTGTTGAAATTTGAACAAAGTTGACTTTGGTCAACATTTTGGGTAAACGAACCCGGACCCAAACCCGTGATTTGACGGTCTCGGAGGGTCCGTAGGAAAATATGGGAATTGGGCGTATGCCTGGAATCGAATTCCGAGGTGCAAAGTCCGAGAAATGAATTTTTGAAGAAAATTATTTTCTGATAAATATAAAGGTTTTTTTAAAAAATGAGAATTGATGTGAAACCTGTGTTATCGGTTCCGTATTATGGTTCCGGAGCCCGCAATAGGTTCAACATGTTTTATATGTGTTATCCGTGAAATTTGGTGGGAAACGGACTTAGTTTGACGTGATTCAGATCGAAAATGGAAAATTTAGAAGTTTTGGAAGTTTAAAAGAATTTCATTGATTATGAGGTCTAATTCGATGTTTATGATGTTATTTTGGTGTTTTGATTACTTGAATAAGTCCGTAGGATATTTTTGAGGTTGTGTGCATATTTGGTTTTGAACCCCGAGGGCTCGGGTAAGTTTCGGGTAGGTGTCGGAGTGAAAAAACATAGAAACATCTGGTGTAAAAATGCATCTGCTAGTGTCTGGTGTCTAACACTATGTGATCTCATAAGTCCTCCCGCGATCTCATAGTGTAGTGTGAGAGGTGGAATTCTGGTACTCTATGCGATCGCATAGTCCTGTCCGCGATCGCATGGGGTATAGGAGAGCTGGGGGGCCTGGGTAGATACCCTGTGCGACCGCATACCCTTGTTCGTGATCGCATAGGGTGGGGTCAGTAAACCTGTGCGATCGCAGGTTCTCCTTCACGATCGCAGTGCATCAGAACTCATTCCTCTATGCGATCGCAATCCTTCCTTCGCGATCGCATAGACCAATTCCGCCCAGTCATTTTAAACACCAATAACAGAACACTTACACGGGATTCCACCATTTTTTCATAAACCGCTTCTTCTCCAAAGCTCTTAAGCGATTTTTGAAGCATTTCCTCACCATAATCTCTTAGGTAAGTGATCTTTAACTTGTTTTCTTCCAATTTCATCAACATCTATTAGATTATAGGCCTAAAAACATGGAATTAAAGGTAGAAAATTGGGGTTTTGGGTAGAGTTAGGGCTTTTCAAATTTTTGAGAATTTGACCTCGTTTTGGGGTCGGATTTCAAAACAAACTGTATATTCGGGCTCGTGGGGAAATGGGTGATCGGATTTTGGTCCGAACCTCGTGTTTGGAACTAGCGGGCCCGGGGTCGAATTTTGGAAATTTTGGAAGAATGTTGGGAAATCTAAAATTAGGCTTTGGAATTGAATTGCTTAATAATTATTGATATTTTTGGGTCGATTATGTCTAGATATGATTGTTTCGGAGTCAGATTCGAGAGGAAAAGCGGTGGAGGCTTGATTTGCATTCTTGGAGCCGAGGTTAGTGTTTGGCCTAACCTTAGCTTGAGGGAATAGGTAGAGAGTCTTATTTGCTATGTGTTATTCCATGTCCAACGTATAGGTGAGGTGACAGGTACCTATATGTTGTGGTCAAGTATGCCCGTGAGTCGAACTTGATGAATTTCATAGTGTTCTCTGATATTCTCTGTGTTATGAATTAATTGTTATTCTGCAAGTGATACATTAAGGATATATCATGATGTAGAATGTTATTGATTACTCGTTTGTTTGAGGATTATTTGTAAAATTATACCTCTGAGTGAGATTGGTTATAGCTGAGTCCCTTGTCGGGACGATAGAATCCTTATTGAATATTTCTGTGCATTTGAGGTTTCTATTTGTTGAATTTTCCTGTCAAATTGTTGATTTTATACATGTTACGCACGAGGGGACATTCTGTGCTGAGTGATTGTGAGGTTATGCACGAGGGGACATTCCGTGCCGAGTGTTTATTTATTTATTGCACGAGGGGACATTCCGTGCCGAGTGATTGTGAGGTTATGCACGAGGGGACATTCCGTGCCGAGTGTTTATTTATTTATTGCACGAGGGGACATTCTTTCCCGAGTGATTGTGAGGTTATGCACGAGGGTACATTCCGTGCCGAGTGATTATTTATTTACGCGCGAGAGGACATTCCGTGCCGAGTGATTGTGAGGTTATGCACGAGGGGATATGCCGTGTCGTTTCTGTTTATTTACTTGTTCAGAGCTGTTAATTCCTGATGTTATTTATGCATTTCAATTGTTATTTTGTTCTGTTGTTTCAGCTAGTTATTGCCCTTCATTCCCAGCATGTTCTCCCCCGTTGTTGTATTTACTTGATTATTCCTTGTCATTATTTCCTATATACTATTGAATTGCACAGGTGTTATGTTATGGTCGTGTCCTAGACTCGTCACTACTTCGCTGAAGTTAGGCTCGGCTTACTCAGTACATGGGGTCGGTTGTACTGATGCTACACCTGCACTTCTTTATGTTGTGCAGATAACGGAGCCGGACCCAGTGGACATTGATCGAGGGAGTATCCTTCAGTCTATGGCAACACCGAGGTAGTCCTGCTGGCGTTCGCAGGCCTTGGCGTCACCATCTATTTCTTTCCTTCTGTCTTATCTTGTATTTCTAGACAACTACACTTGTTTAATTCAGACTCATATTTTTAGTAAATGTTAGATTGTCCACGAAATTGTGACACCGATTCTGGGGGTATGTTTAAGGAGATTTCGTAAGATTTGTTATTTAAGTTGTTGAAATTCTTATCTTCCGCATTCTTATTTATATTTGTTCTTGTACTTCACTTTTTAAATGTTATATAACAAAGGAATAAATCAGAATAACCCGTAACGTTGGCTTGTCTAGCGGGTTCAATATTAGACGCCATCACGGCGTAAAGGTGGTATTTCAGGTCGTGACAAGTTTGTATCACAGCGCTAGGTTGCCTAGGTCTCATCTACCGATCAACAGCCCAATCCTTCTGTTGCAGCTCCTACGAGGGGCCGAGGCCGAGGCCGTGCTAGAGGCCGAGGCAGAGCCAGGGCTCAGCCCAGAGCAGCAGCACCAGTAGAGGACCCACAGGTAGACTTTGCCGGTGAGATTCCTGCTCAGGCAGTTCCAGTTGGACCAGCTCAGGTCCCAGAGGGGTTCATTGCCACCCCGGTTCTTCAGGTTGCTCTGGTCCGTTTAGTGGGCCTTATGGAGAGCGTGGCTCAGGCCGATCTTCTTCCTACTGCACCAGCCGTCTCTCAGGCTGGGGGAGGGACCCAGAATCCTGCTACCCACACACCAGAGCAGCTAGCTCCTCAGTTCCAGACTCCAGCACCTCAGGCAGCCGGAGCAGCTCAGCCGGGTTTTGTGGCACAGATAGTTGAGGGGGCAGCTATGTCTGCGACGCTTTGTGGAGATTGGATCGGTTCACCAAGCTATTTCCTACTATATTTACTGGTGCATCATCAGAGGATCCCCAGGATTTCTTGGATAGTTACTATGAGGTTTTTCGGAATATAGGCATCGTGGAGTCCAATGGAGTTGATTTTGCTACATTCCGTCTTTCTGGTACCCCCAAGACTTGGTGGAGGGATTTCTGTTTGACCAGACCAGCTGGGTCTTCGCCTTTGACTTGGGCTCAGTTCTCCGAGTTATTCTTGGAGAAGTTTCTACCAGTTACTCAGAGGGAGGACCTTCAGAGGCAGTTTGAGCGCCTCCAGCAGGGATCTATGACTGTTACACAATACGAGACTAGGTTCATTACTTTGGCCCGACATGCTATCATGATACTCCCCACTGATCGCGAGAGGGTGAGGAGGTTTATTGAGGGTGTAGCTCAGCCTATTAGACTCCAGATGGCCAGAGAGACAGGTACTGATATTTCATTCCAGGAGGCAGCCAATGTGGCCAGGCGTATTGAGATGGTCTTATCACAGGGCAGTGGTCAGGGGCCTGACAAGAGACCTCACCATTCTGGTCGATCCAGTGGTGCCTCATCTGGAGGCAGAGATTCTTTTGGTAGAGGTCATCCTCCTAGACCATTCTAGTCAGCACTCCAAGTATCCCGCAGTGCACCACCAGCTCCTATCAGTGCACCGCCGCTTCAGAGCTTCCAGAGCAGTTATCCTGGTCGTCAGGGACAATTTCAGGGACATCATCTTCAGCAGTCGAGGTCTTGCTTCACTTGTGGTGGTGTGGGGCACATTGACAGGTTCTGCCCCCGAGCTTCTAGTCGTTCTCAGTATCAGGGTTCTCGTGCTATGATTCTCGCACCATGTGCACCCCCACCCCCTCAGCCAGCTAGGGGTGGAGGTCGAGTTGCCAAAAGTGGAGACCAGACAGTTAGAGGTGGAGGGCAGCCCACGAGAGGTATAGGTCAGCCCGCAGTGGGTAGACCTAGAGATGTTCAGGTTGGAGGGGATCTGCCCCGATGCTATGCTATTCCTGCCAGGCCTGAGGCTGAGGCCTCTGATGCAGTTATTACAGGTATGGTTTCAGTTTGCAGCAGAGATGCTTCGGTTTTATTTTATATGGGTTCTACATTCCCTATGTGTCTTCATATTTTTCCCCTTATCTGAGCATGCCCTGTGATTCCCTGAGTACTTCTGTATATGTTTCTACCCCGGTGGGTGATTCTATTGTGGTAGATCGAGTCTACCGTTCATGCTTAGTGGTTATTGGTGGTCTGGAGACTCATGTAGATCTTTTGCTTCTTGATATGGTTGACTTCGATGTTATTTTGGGGATGGATTGGTTATCTCCCTACCATGTTATTCAGGACTGTCATGCCAAGACAGTGACCTTGGCCTTGCCAGGAGTACCTCGTTTGGAGTGGAGAGGGACTCCTAGTCATTCTTCCGGTAGAGTTATTTCATATATGAAGGCTCGGCGTATGGTCGAGAAAGGTTGCTTGGCCTATTTGGCCTATGTTCGTGATTCTAGTGCTTAGGTTCCTTCTTTGGAGACTGTGCCTGTGGTTCGTGAGTTTCTAGGTGTATTCCCTGCTCACCTGTCGGGTATGCCACCCGACAGGGATATTGACTTTTGCATTGAGTTGTCTTCGGCACTCAGCCCATTTCTACTCCGACGTATCGTATGACCCACCAGAGTTGAAGGATCAGTTGCAAGATTTGTTGGATAAAGGCTTTATTAGGCCTAGTGTTTCTCCGTGGGGTGCCCCAGTGTTGTTCGTTAAGAAGAAATATGGCTCAATGAGGATGTGTATTGACTACTGGCAGTTGAACAAGGTTACTATTAAGAATAAGTATCCTTTGCCGAGGATTGATAATTTATTTGACCAGCTTCAGGGTGCTTCGGTGTTTTCCAAGATAGATTTAAGATCTGGTTACCATCAGCTGAGGATTAGGGCGTCTGATGTCCCTAAGACAGCCTTTCGTACTCGGTATGGGCATTATGAGTTCTTGGTGATGTCATTTGGGTTGACAAATGCCCCCGCTACTTTTATGGAGTTGATGAACCGAGTGTTCAGGACCTATTTGGACTCATTTGTGATTTTTTTCAATGATGATATTTTGATTTACTCCCGTAGCCGTGAGGAGCATGAGCAGCACCTTCGAGTCATCCTCCATACTTTGAAGGATAGTCAGTTGTATGCCAAATTTTCCAAGTGTGAGTTCTGGTTGAATTCAATTGCATTTCTAGGCCATGTGGTATCATCAGAGGGTATTCAGGTGGATCCCAAGAAGATTTCAGTAGTCAGAGATTGGCCTAGGCCCATTTCAGCTACAGAGATTCGGAGTTTCTTAGGCTTAGCAGGTTATTATCGTCGGTTTGTTGAGGGCGTTTCATCCATTGCAGTTATGATGACCAAGTTGATCCAGAAGGTTTCCCCGTTCAGGTGGTCAGATGAGTGTGAGGCGAGCTTTCAGAAGCTAAAGACAGCCTTGACCACGGCACCGGTGTTAGTTTTGTCCACATGTTCTGGACCATATACTGTGTATTGTGATGCTTCACGGGTGGGACTTGGTGCAGTGTTGATGCAGGGTGGCAAGGTTATAGCCTATGCTTCTCATCAGTTGAAAGTTCATGAGAAGAACTATCCAGTTCATTATTTAGAGTTAGTAGCTATTGTTCATGCATTGAAGATTTGGGGGCACTATCTGTATGGGGTGCCATGTGAGGTGTTCACGGATCATAAGAGTTTGCAGTATCTGTTCAAGCAGAAAGAGTTGAACATGAGGCAGAGGAGATGGTTAGAGCTGTTGAAGGATTATGGCAGTACCATCTTATATCATCTGGGGAAGGCCGATGCTTTGAGCCGAAGTCAGCCAGTATGGGTAGTCTTTCTTATTTATCAGTCGGAGAGCGACCGCTTGCTTTGGATGTTCAGGCTTTGGCCAAACAGTTCATGAGATTGGAGGTGTCTGAGACTGGCAGTGTTTTGGCCCATACTGTGGCCCGTTCTTCATTGTATGATCGTATTCGGGCTAGGCAGTATGATGATCGTCATTTATGTGTTCTTAGAGATACGGTCCGGCACGGAGGTGCCAAGCAGGTCACAGTTGATGATGAAGGAGTTTTGAGGATGCAGGGTCGTATTTGTGTACCCGATGTTGATGGTATTCGTGAGTTGATATTGCAGGAGGCCAATAGTTCCCGGTATTCCATTCATCCGGGCGCCACAAAGATGTACCAGGACTTGCGGCAGCATTATTGGTGGCGGAGGATGAAGAAGGACATTGTAGCATATGTAGCTCGGTGCTTGAACTGTCAGCAGGTTAAGTACGAGCACCAGAGACCCGGTGGTTTGATGCAGCAGATTGAGCTTCCCGAGTGGAAATGGGAGCATATCACCATGGATTTCGTAGTTGGAATCCCACGGACTCAGAGGATGTTTGATGAGGTGTGGGTCATTGTGGATAGGCTGACCAAGCCAGCACACGTCGTTCCTGTATCAGTTTCATATTCTTCAGAGAAGTTGCCAAAAATCTACATCAGGGACATTGTTCGCTTGCATGGTGCGCCCGTGTCTATTATTTCTGACCGAGGTACTCAGTTTACCTCTCATTTCTGGAGAGTATTTCAGCGTGAGTTGGGCACATGGTTTGAGATGAGCACAGCATTTCATCCTCAGACGGACGATCAGTCCGAGCGTGCTATTCAGATTTTGGAGTATATGTTGTCAGCTTGTGTCATTGATTTTGGAGGTTCAAAAGACCAGGCGTGCGCAGTCCCGGTGTACAGTCGGGAAGCTGTTATGTGAAAATTTGATAAAAATGATATTTTTGTGTTGAAATTTGAATAAAGTTGACTTTGGTCAATATTTTTGTTAAACGGACCCGGAACCGTGATTTGACGATCCCAGAGGGTCTGCAGGAAAATATGGGACTTGGGGGTATGCCCGGAATTGAATTCCGAGGTTCCAAGTCCGAGAAATGAATTTTTGAACAAAATTGTTTTCTTATAAATATAAAGGTTTTTTTTTAAAATGAGAATTGATGTGAAAAGTGCGTTATCGGGCCCGTATTATGGTTTCGTAGCCTGAAACAGGTTCAACATGTTTTATATGTGTTATCCGTGAAATTTGGTGGGAAACGGACTTAGTTTGATGTGATTCGGATAAAAAATGGAAAACTTAGAAGTTTTGGAAGTTTAAAAGAATTTCATTGATTTTGTGGTCTGATTCGGTGTTTATGATGTTATTTTGGTATTTTGATTACTTGAATAAGTCCGTAGGATGTTTTTGAGGTTGTGTGCATATTTGGTTTTGAACCCCGAGGGATCGGGTGAGTTTCGGGTAGGTGTCGGAGTGCAAAAACATAGAAAAATCTGGTGTAAAAATTCTTCTGATGGTGTCTGGTGTCTAACACTATGCGATCGCATAGGTCCTCTCGCGATTGCATAGTGTAGTGTGAGAGGTGGAATTCTGGTACTCTATGTGATCGCATAGTCCTGTCCGCAATCGCATAGGGGTATAGGAGAGTTGGGGGCTGGGTAGATACCCTGTGCGACCGCATACCCTTGTTCGCGATCGCATAGGGTGGGGTCAGTAAACATGTGCGATAGCAGGTTCCCCTTCGCGATCGCAGTGCCTCAGAACCCAGTCCTCTCTGCGATCGCAATCCTTCCTTCGCGATCGCATAGACCACTTTCGTCAAGTCATTTTAAAGACCAAAAACATAGCACTTACACGGGATTCCACCAATTTTTCATAAACCCCTTCTTCTCCAAAGCTCTTAGGCGATTTTTGAAGCATTTCCTCACTATAATCTCTTAGGTAAGAGATCTTTAACTTGTTTTCTTCCATTTTCATCAACATCTATTAGATGATAGGCCTAAAAACATGGAATTAAAGGTAGAAAATTGGGGTTTTGGGTAGAGTTATGGCTTTTCGAATTTTTGGGAATTTGACCTCGTTTTGGGGTCGGATTTCAAAACAAATTGTATATTCGGGCTCGTGGGGAATGGGTTATCAGGTTTTGGTCCGAACCTCGTGTTTGGACCAAGAGGGCCCGGGGTCAAATTTTGGAAATTTTGGAAGAATGTTGGGAAATCTAAAATTTGGATTTGGAATTGAATTGTTGAATAATTATTGGTATTATTGAGTCAATTATGTCTAGATACGATTTTTTCGGAGTCAGATTCGAGAGGAAAAGCAGTGCTAGAGGATTGATTTGCATTCTTGGAGCCGAGGTAAGTGTTTGACCTAACCTTAGCTTAAGGGAATAGGTAGAGAGTCTTATTTTCTATGTGTTATTCCATGTCTAACGTATAGGTGAGGTGACGGGTACCTATATGTTGTGGTCAAATATGCTCGTGAGTCGAACTTGATGAATTTCACAGTGTTCTTTGATATTCTCTGTGTTATGAATTAATTTTTATTCTGGAAGTGATACATTGAGGATATATCATGATGTAGAATGTTATTGATTACTCGTTCGGTTGAGGATTATTTGTGAAATTATACCTCTGAGTGAGATTGGTTATAGCTGAGTCCCTTGTCGTGACGGTAGTATCCTTGTAGATTTTTTTTGTGCGATTGAGGTTTCTATTTATTGAATTTTCCTGTCAAATTGTTGATTTTATACATGTGACGCACGAGGGGACATTCCGAGCCGAGTAATTGTGAGGTTATGCACGAGGATACATTCTGTGCCGAGTGTTTATTTATTTATTGCACGAGGGGACATTCCGTGCCGAGTGATTGTGAGGTTATGCACGAGGGGACATTCCGTGCCGAGTGTTTATTTATTTATTGCACGAGGGGACATTCTGTGCCGAGTGATTGTGAGGTTATGCACGAGGGGACACTCCGTGTCGAGTGATTATTTATTTACGCACGAGGGGACATTCTGTGCGGAGTGATTATGAGGTTATGCACCAGGGGACATGCCGTTCCATTTCTGTTTATTTACTTGTTCAGAGCTGTTAATTCCTACTATTATTTATGCATTCCATTTGTTATCTTGTTCTATTGTTTCAGCTTGTTATTGCCCTTCGTTCCCAGCATGTTCTCCCCCATTCTTGTATTTACTTGATTATTCCCTGTCATTATTTCCTATATACTATTGAATTGCACAGGTGTTATGTGTGGTCGTGTCCTAGCCTCGTCACTACTTCACCGAGGTTAGGCTCGGCACTTACTCAGTACATGGGGTCGGTTGTATTGATGCTACACCTGCACTTCTTTATGTTGTGCAGATTACGGAGCCGGACCCAGTGGACATTGATCGAGGGAGTATCCTTCAGTCCACGGCGACACCGAGGTAGTCCTGCTAGCATCCGCAGGCCTTGGCGTCACCATCTATTTCTTTCCTTCTGTCTTATCTTGTATTTCTAGACAGCTACACTTGTTTATTTCAGACTCATGTTTTTAGTAAATCTTAGACTGTCCTTGAAATTGTGACACCAGTTCTGGGGTATGTTTAAGGAGATTTCGTAAGATTTATTATTTAAGTTGTTGAAATTCTTATCTTCCACATTCTTATTTCTATTTGTTCTTGTATTTAATTTTTTAAATGCTAAATAACAAAGGAATAAATCACAATAACCAGTAACGTTGTCTTGTCTAGCAGGTTCAACGTTAGATGCCATCACGGCCTGAAGGTGGGATTTCGGGTCGTGACATCATCGGGGCTGCAATAGATGAGAAGCCCTCTACAAACCGACGATAGTAACCTGCTAATCCCAAGAAACTCCGAATCTCTTTAGCTGACGTGGGTCTAGGCCAATCCTTGACTGCTGAAATCTTCTTAGGATCCACCTGAATACCCTCTACTGATACAACATGACACAGGAATGCAACTGAGCTCAACACGAACTCACATTTAGAAACTTAGCATACAACTGATTGTCCTTCAAAGTCTGAAGAACGACTCGAAGGTGCTACTCGTGCTCCTGCCGGCTGCGGGAATAGATTAGAATATCATCAATGAAGACAATCACGAAGGAATCCAAATAAGGCCTGAACACCCAGTACATCAAGTCCATAAAAGCAGCTGGGGCATTTGTCAACCCGAATAACATCACTAAGAACTCATAATGCCCGTACCGAGTGCGAAAGGCTGTCTTAGGGACATCGGATGCCCTAATCCTCAACTGGTGGTAGCCAGATCTCAAATCAATCTTCGAAAATACCTTGGCACGCTGAAGCTGATCAAACAAATCATCAATTCGCGGCAATGAATAATTGTTCTTGATGGTAACCTTGTTCAATTGCCAATATTATATGCACATCCTCATCGACCCATCCTTCTTCTTAACAAACAACACCGGCGCACCCCAAGGCGAGACACTAGGCTTAATGAAGCCTTTATCAAGCAAATCCTGCAACTTTTCTTTCAACTCCTTCAACTCTGGCAGGGCCATACGATATGGCGGAATAGAAATGGGCTGAGTGCCTGGAGCCAACTCAATGCAAAATTCAATATCCCTGTCGGGTGGCATGCCCGGCAGGTCTGCAGGAAACACCTCTGGAAACTCATGGACTATGGGCACAGACTCCATAGAAGGAACCTCAGCACTAAAATCACGAACATAAGCCAAATAGGCCAAACGCCCTTCTCGACCATGCGCTGAGCCTTCATATATGAGATAACCCTGCTGGAAGAAAGACCAGGAGTCCCTCTCCCTTCCAATCGAGGCAACCCCGGCAATGCTAATGTCACGGTCTTGGCATGACAATCCAGAATAGCATGATAAGGCGACAACCAATCCATCCCCAAAATGGCATCGAAATCAACCATATCAAGGAGTAGAAGATCTACACTAGTCTCAAGACCCCCAATAACCACTACACACGAACAGTAGACACGATCTACCATAATAGAATCACCCACCGATGTAGACACATATACATGAGTACTCAAAGAATCACGAGGCATAACCAAATAAAGAGCAAAATAAGACGACACATAAGAGAATATGGACCCCGGATCAAATAAAACCGAAGCATCCCTGCTGCAAACTGAAACCATACCTGTGATAACTGTATCGGAGGCCTCAGGCTCAGGTCTAGCTGGAATAGCATAACATCGGGGCGGGGCCCTACCCATCTGAACTACGTCCCTGGGACAGCCTCCTGCTGGCTGACCTCTACCCCTAGTAGCCTGGAATCCACCTCTAACTGTCTGACATACACCTCTAACACCTCGACCCCCTCCTCTGGCTGGCTGAGCGAGTAATGGATCACCTGGTGCGGGAACCATAGCACGAGAACCCTGGTGCTGAGAACTGCTCGAGGCTCGAGGGCAAAATCTAGCAATGTTCCTCTGATCACCACAAGTATAACAAGCCCTCGTTTGCTGAGGCTGCTGACCCTAAAACTGACCCTGACGACCTGAGTAACCACTCTGAAAACTCTGAATCGGCGGTGCACTAATAGGAGCTAATGGTGCACTATAGGGAAACTGATAAGAATACTGCATATGAGAACCACGGCCACCTGGAGCACTGCGAGAAACCTGAAGTGTCGGATGAAACATCCTAGGAGGATGGCCCCTACCAAAAGAATCCATGCCTCTAGATGAGGCACCACTGAACCTGCCAAAATGACGGGGTCTCTTGTCAGACCCCTGACTACCCCCCTGCAACAGAACCATCTCAACTCGTCTAGCCACATTGGCTGCATCCTGGAAAGAAATCTCACGGCTTGTCTCCTTGGCCATCTGCATTCTGATCGGCTGAGCTAGTCCCTCAATAAATCTCCTCAACCCTCGGTGGGAAGTATCATAATAGCATGTCGGTCCAAGGTAACAAATCCCGTCTCGTACTCAGTGACGGTCATAGAGCCCTGTTGGAGACGCTCAAACTGCCTCCGAAGATCCTCTCTTTGAGTGATAGGAAGAAACTTCTCCAGAAATAGCTGAGTGAACTGGGCCCAAGTCAAGGCTCGTGATCCAGCTGGTCTGGCCAAATAATAATCTCTCCACCAAGTCTTGGCGGGACCTGACAGACGAAAAGTAGCAAAGTCGACCCCATTGGTCTCCACTATCCCCATGTTCCGTAGAACCTCCTGGCAGCTATCCAAATAGTCGTGGGGATCCTCTAAAGATGCACCGCTATAAGTAGTAGTAAACAGCTCGGTGAACCTGTCCAACCTCCACAAAGTATCGGCAGACATAGCTGCTCCATCACCAGTCTGAGCCACAATACCCGTTGAACTACCCCGGCTGGCTGAGCTACTGGAGTCTGAAACTGAGAAGCCAACTGCTCTGAAGTGCGAGTAGCGGGAGTTTGGGCTCCTCCCCCAACCTGAGAGATGGCTGGTGCTGCAGGAAGCAAACCTGCCTGAGTGACACTCTCCATGAGGCCCACTAGACGGACCAGAGCATCCTGGAGTACTGGGGTGGCAATGAACCCCTCGGGAACCTGAGATGGCCCAACCGGGACTATCTGGGCAGGAACCTCATTAGCAAACTCCACCTGAGGCTCCGCCACTAGGGTTGCTGCTCTGGGCTGAGCTCTGCCCCTGCTTCGGCCTCTAGCACGGCGTCAGCCTCATCCTCGGCCCCTCGTAGGAGCTGCAGCTGGAGACTTGGGCTACTGATCAGTAGATGAAGAAGCACGTGTTCTCGCATCTGCGAGAGAATAGAATATAAATTCAGTTAGCATTTAGAATTCAAATCGCACGATAGAGAAGAATAGATGTGAAGTTATTCCTAAACTCTGCAGCCTCTGGGGGATAAGCACAGACGTCTCCATACCAATCTCCCTTAGACTCTACTAAGCTTGTCCGTGAATTGTGAGACCTAAGAAACCTAGTACTCTGATACCAACTTGTCACGACCCGAATTTTCCACCGTCGGGACCGTGATGGCGCCTAACGTTGAACCCGCTAGGCAAGCCAACGTGAATGTTTAATTTACCTTACTTCTTATTATTATCAAATAACGGTGAGATACAAAACCAACAGAAATGAATATTCAAAATTAAGCAAACTCTAATAACTTGATTAAATGTCATTACGAGAATCAAAATACTAAACCCAAAATTTGGTGTCACAACTTCACGGACTATCTACAAATACTACAAATAAGGGGTTTGAACAAAAGTAAATACATGTGTTTCTGGGATAACTAGAACAGAATACAAATGAATTAGAAGGGGACGCCAAGGCCTCCGGTCGCCTGCATGACTACCTCGGTGTCTCCACGTGGACTGAAGGCAGCCTCCTCGCTCTAAGGTTCGTAGGGTCCTTTACCGAGATCTACACAAAATTGCAGAGTGTAGCATCAGTAAAACCTACCCCATGTACTGAGTAAGTGTCGATCCTAACCTCGGTGAAGTAGTGACGAGGCTAGGACACGACGATCAAATCAACCTGTGCAGTTTAACAGTATACGGAGAAAATAATAACAACGAGAAATAAGCAGTTAAGCATAAAGGAAAGGGGAACATGCTGAGAGGAGGAAATATCAAATAATGAAAATAACGAGATAAAGCACAATTTAGATATCAATTTAAGAAACAGAAATAGTAATACGAAAATAAGTGCACGGCATCACCCTTCGTGCTTTTACCTCACAATATCATGGAACGACATTATCCTTCGTGCATTATCACTCATATCATGGCACGGCATCAGCTTTCGTGCTTTTAAAATCACAATATCGGCACGGCATCACCCTTAGTGCATTAACATTCACTCAAAATCTCACGCACGGCATCACCCTTCGTTCTTTCACACTCTTCCTCACCCAAACACATCAAATGACAACAATCCAACAAGGAAAAATAACGGAGTAAATAGAAATAAAACCATAACGTCCCGGCAAGGGAGTCAACAGTGGAATCAATACCATCCCGGCAACGGAAAACAACTATATCCAATCTCACTTAGTACATAACTTCACATAAAAATCTTCAACTAAAACTAATACTCAAAACTATTCAATATCAAGTAATTTCCACCAGCATGGATAACTACAAAGTGAAACTCAAATATTACTTACGAAAAACCACATAAATCACAATATTCGACTCGCGGGCATGCTTGACACCAACGTATAGGTACTCGTCACCTCACCTGTACGTTGAACATGATACTTACACATAGCAAATAGGACACAATACCTATTCCCTCAAGCTAAGGTTAAGACAAACACTTACCTCGAATTCCACGACCAACTCAAGCCTCAATTACCGCTTTCCCTTTAGAATTTACCTCCAATTCAATTGTATCTAGACATAATTAGCTTAATAACATCAATAAGTGCTAAATAATTCAATTCTAAGGCTTAATTATAGGTTTTCCATCATTCTTCCAAAAAGTCAAAAATCGACCCCGGGCCCGCTTGGTCAAAACACGAGGTTCGGACCAAAACCCGATCACTCATTCACCCACGAGCCCGAATATGTAATTAGTTTCGGAATCCGACCCCAAAACAGAGGTCTAAATTTCAATTATTGAAAAAGCCCTAACTCTACCCAAATCCCTAATTATCTACCCTTAAGAACATGATTTAGGCCTAGAAATCTAATGAGTGTTAATGGAAATTTAAGAAAACGAGTCTAAGAACACATACCTATGATTTTTTGGTGAAATCCCTCTTCAAAAACCCCTAAGCTACCTTGGTTTTGAAAATATGAAGAAATGGCTAAAATCCCGACTTGCTACTGCTTTTAAAAAAACTGGACACTTACTCTATTCGTTCGCGTGCCTTGGCCGCGTTCGCATAGGCTTAATCCCCCAGGCCTACGCGTTCGCAAGCCACAGCCCGTTTCACACAGCATTATAGGCTACCCATCCCCCAGCTCCCTTCCTACTCTATGCGTTCGCGACTGACCTGGTGCGTTCACGTAGAATAAACTCCCCAAGGCTCCGCATTCGCATATTGTAAACCATCCCCCTTCCCCGTTTGTACATTGTGTTCGCGTGGGTTACCATGCATTTGCACAGTGTATTTTACCAGACACCAGAAACCAGCAATTACACCAATTTTCTAAGTCCAAAAACACTCTGACGCCTATCTGAAACTCAGTCGATCCCTCGGGGCTCCAAACCAAACATGTACACAACCTCAAAAACATCCTACGGACCTACTCGTGCGATCAAATCGCCAAAATAACATCTTAAACAACGAATTTAGCATAGAAATAAAAGAAAAATCTCAAAACTTTCAAAGTATCAAATTTCACAAATACGGGTTCGAATCACGTCAAACGACCTCCGTTTCTTACCAAATTTTTAAGACACAACTCAAATATCATATTGAACCTGTATCGGGATCCAGAACCAAAATGCGGGCCCGATACCATAAATTTCAAATATAACCAAATTTCCAAAAACTATTATATTTTCAGTAAAATAATTTCTTTCAAAAATTCATTTTTCGGGCTTGGGACCTCAGAATTCGATTTTGGGTATACGCCCAAATCCCATATTCCTACGGACCCTCCGGGACCATCAAATCATGGGTCCGGTTCCATTTACCCAAAATATTGACCGAAGTCAACTTAAATTTAATTTTAAAGGAGAAACTAGCATTTTTCTCAGTTCTTTCATACAAAAGCCTCTTGGATATACGCCCCGGCTGCGCATGCAAAACGAAGTGAGATAAAAAGGAGGTTTTCAAGGCCTTTGAACTCAGTTTTAACTTTTAAAAAAAGGGATGACCTTTTGGGTCATCACAATTATGTGAAGTCAGAAGTGAATTTGGTCGATCCTCTGACTAGACCTTTGGGAAGAAAATTAATATCTGAAACATCGAGGGGAATGAGACTTTTGCCAATTTGAGTTATATAAACTATGATGGTAACAAAACCTATGTGATTGGAGATCCCATGAAGTAGGTTCATATGGGTAATAACAAGTCATTAGTTGATCAAATGTGCACTATTAAATTATATCCCTTCCTATGGTGTGTGTGTATATAGTGCAATACTGCAAGGAATGGGAGGCTGAGTTATTAAACTCTTAATCTAATTCATAGCCTAATTTTAGGTGGTGTATTGCTCTGCAGAATACACTTGATGGATGGACCTATATGAGTGTGGAGTGAGGTCGCTCCTATGAAATTTATGGCAAAAAATTTCTAGAGCACTCATGAAAACCAGGCGCGTGCATGGCCTATTAGCGCAAAATCGCGACAAACAACAAAGTGTGTGCAGTTATAATGTGATAGATAATACACTAAACTTACAAAAGAATTCTTGGTTCATAGAAGTTCTAAACGTCACCAATTGTTCTGTAAGTTTAATCTTATTTTATCTAGGTCTGGTTCATAGTCCAAGAGATACCAGATGCGACGCGTTATGCTCATTTTTGAAAACCCAGGAATTTTTTTATTTTCTTTGTGATATTCTTTTTGAGCTATGTGGGGGATTATTAAAATAAAATAATATTTTTAATATCTCAAAAAAAAAAATTCAAATTAATGTCTATGTTCAGTCCTTGATATAATATTAATTACTCTTTATTATAAAAATTACTCTTATTATTTGTAACAGATTGTACAATGCAATTTTGAAATAATAAAACTGATTTTAATGATTTTACATTTTAAAGCAAAACGTTTGTAACAGTCACGAGTAAATGACCGTTAATGGTATTGGACGTTATTCTATTAATCTTTGTATTGATGTTTCAAACATATTAATTTTCAAATAAAAACGTCTATTTTTTAACAGTCAATTGACTTTGAAAAAGCCATCATGTCTTGCACGTTCAATCAGAGAGTCCATTTTTTTTGGACTATATATATTTGTGTTTTCATCTTCTTATAAGTCTTTATTGTTTCTGCTCCTAGTTATACTAGAAGAGCTTTTTGAATCCTGAGGGATATGCTTGATTATATTCTTCTTGGTGTGGGAGAAATATTCTTAAGGACAGTGTCTTCAACACGCCTCAAGCTAAACCTTTTACGCCTCAAGCTAAACCTTTTATTCTCCATAATCATCCAACTTTTTCCAACAATATGTACCTCAGGAGCCCCGGCCCATTCAAATCAAAATAGAACGAGCACCTACGACTAAGGAGAATAGAACGTCGACCACATAGGCCTGAACCTGCCTTTTTTTCTTTGCCAGGAGGGGTGTCCCACTCACTAATAGATCTCTCAACGGGAGTCTCATTCTGCCTAGAGGAAATAGCTTCGGTGGATCTGGTTGATTAAGTCGTTGTGTCTGTCGATACCCACCTTCTTGGAGTCTTTGCCCAAATAGCCAGACAGATTCATTTTTTGCTTTTTCTAGGCGGTATACATAAATCATGTACTGATTATATACAGTTATAAATATATTATACATAACGTATACTTGTATTATACATATGCTGGCTATTTTTAATTTAAGCGGTTGAGTTGGCTAATTCTTCGTTAACAAAACCAAGAAATGAGTGTGAGTACCTAATTTTTGCTCGCTTCAAATTCTCCTGCAAATACTAATTTTTGGATGATTTTTAGTTATTTATGCATTTTTGTTTGCATTCCTTCATTAAAAATACCAAAAATATTTTTTGCCTTTTATTTGTATATTTTGGTTTGCATCTTTAAATTATATATACCAAAAAGATTTTCATTTTACTTGTATATTTTCTTTAGGACTAAATAAGATAATTAGGGGGTTAAGGGATTGGGTTAGTGTATTCTAATTGAAATTGAGCCAAAATTGGCCCAAATTAGAAGCCCAAAGAGCCACAGATCCGGTCCAAATGGGGCAGCCATGGGAGGGTCCAACGACGTAGTTTTAGATTGAAACTACGTCGTTTTGGTTAAGTGATCAAGATCAAATCCTGGCCATTAATATACTGCTACATTGAGTTATTGCCATTTCTTTTACATTCATTGGATGTTTGAAGCCAAAAGGAGAAAAAAAACAAATGTTTAGTCGAATGAAGTAATTTGAAGTTTGGAGAGTTTGGCATGATGAACGTGTTAGTTTCGCCTTACTTAACTGAAATTGGCCATTAGAAGTGTGTAAGTTTAATTATTTTTTAGTTCTTGTTTAAGTTAGCATTAGATGATGTGGCAATACTTAATAGAGGTAGACTTTTGTAAGTAATAAAAGAGAAGTTGGATTTGAATAAATAGGATACATAAATTTTTGCATAACTAATCTTGTTGGGAAGTATTAGTAAATTGGAAGTACAGATTATTTGGGCCGAATAAAATCAAATTCGCTAGGCCCATGAAAGCGGTAGTTCAGTTGTCCTGTTCTTTGTAAATATTCTCTGCTAGGCCCGCTTCATGTTAAGTGTGCTAGCTAGCCCTTTCTTATTTTTATAAAAATAATTATGTGGGCCAAATAAAAATCCGAATTTCTATAGCCCAATTCAAACAAAATTGGCTGGTCCATTCCTTTTAATATAGCAGGCCCATACTTTCAATAAAGAAGGCCAATTTTCTTTTAATAACTTCAAGAATCCCAATGCCAATAATTGATAAGCTAGCCCAAGTTTAAATGTCATATTTGGTTAAACAAACATAGTAGTATTATAGTCTTTTCTGGTGAATATTTTTTGTAATAATTTAATCTCCTTAATAATTAATTTAAACACTAGGCAACTAGTAGGCGCGTTTTAACTTTTTCATTCACGGACTCGCTTGTGTAGCGTGATATTAACTTCTAATAATTTAATTCAATAATCTCATACTATATACAATAGATTTAATTAATTTCTAATCCTTTTGCCAATGGTCGCAGATTCGCTTGTGTAGCGCGATAGTAACTTTTAATAATTTTCAAAAAAATAATTTCCTCAAGCACAAATGTAGTGATTTCTAACAAATAGTTAGTTGTCATGATTTCGGATTCGCTTGCCAGGCGCGATTATGATAAGTTTATTCATTTCATTTTCGATCACGCATTCTCTTGCGTAACGTGGCTATGACAACGTAATATTTTTCAAATTAATTTTTTTCAAGAAATAACAGAGGATACGTAAAACATAAAAATCATATAAAGCACAGTTTGTCCAAAATTAATTAAAGCCAAGTTGAAAGTCAATAAAGCGACTGTGCTAGAACCACGGAACTCGGGGAATGCCTTACACCTTCTCCTGGGTCAACAGAAGTTCTTACCCAAACTTTATTTTTACGGACCGATAAAAATAGAGCTAAACCTTTCTTTGACTAGGGATTCAAATAAAAGGTGAATTGAAACACCGAAAAATCAATTCCAAGTGGCGACTCTGAACAATAAAATAATCCCTACTCAAGTTTGTCACTTTAATTGGAAAAACTCTTTAACCCACAAATCCATAACACACATATCTTTTGGGGGTAAAAAGGGGTGTGACAGCTCTGGCGGCTCTGCTGGGGACAACCAGAATTCGAGATTGTACATGTTGACTTTTTATTTGGCTTTATTAATTTTGTATATATTGTGATTTATTTTTGGCTAATGTGCTACCTGTTTGTTTTTTACCACTTTGATATTGTTGAACTGTACATATAAACTGTTTTTTCACACACACCCCTCTGAGTCTTCTTGAAATTAAAATTGGGCATTTGCTTGACATAGCCCGCTTTATTTGAGATAGTCGAGGTGCTTGTCACCCGGTGAAGGATTTTAGTCACACATGTTTTAGGCAGGGAGCACCACCAGCTAAGCCGGAAAGCAATGCTACCGGTACGCTGACCCTCCTCGGCTCGAGTTGTCCGCTCGAGTAAGCCAGTCTAGATACCTTCTCCAATAGAATTTAAACCTAGAAGAATAAACCTCATGACGGATATCCCTAGTAGGTTCGCTTTATTTGCATCACAAGCATTTGACTTAACGAAACTCGGCATAGGGGCCGGGTCCGTATAAGACAGGTATCCTCATTGAGACCATCATGTTCACTTATGTGCTACTTGCTACATCGTTTGGAAGGCTTACTTGCATTGTTGACCAGTTTTAGAAAATTAGTTGAGCGGAATTATTATAAAAAAATCATTCTCCTAGTTTAGTGCTAATAATCCTTTGTTTACTAAGATTATTTAGTAGTCTGGCGTGAGGTGTAAAGATTAATTTTCATAAAAATCAAAAGAGAAAAATACTAGTTTTACCGAACTACACGGGTTTGATTCTCATCAGATGTGAGATACGTAGGCAACCACCATCTGGTTCAGCCACATTTTTCAAAAAAAAAGCTTAATATTCCATATGTGCATAAAACTTTCCAGAAAAAATGCTATTTTTTGTCACTTTTTACTGCTTTACCCTCGTATTCCGGCCGTTTTACCAAGACAACCTTAAAATCTTCCTTGGAAGTGCTGAAGGGTCGTTTTTTGTAATATAGCTATTTTGTCCATTTTGCCTTTATGTCCGGCCATTTTTTGTCGAGATTGCTTAAAAACATCTGCGGAAGTGCCGAAAGACTGTTTTCGCAAAAAAATAACCATCTTATCTAGTTTTGTCTGGTTATATATGCCGAGATAGCCTTTGAACCTCTCTTGGGAGTACTGAAGGGTCGTTTTCATTAAAGTAGCCATTTTTATTTATTTTGCCTATTTTTTTAATTATTTTTGTCTCCATGCTTAGTCATTTTTATCGAAAAATCCTTTAAGCCTTATGTGGAAGTATCATAAGGCTGTTCTCATAATAATATCCATTTTCTTACTTTTTGTGTCTGCTAATTTCAAAAATAGTAAATAGATCGATTCCTAAATGGCATTTTTTTTTTTAAAAAAAAAGGGAATAATCAGAATTTCATATAGCTTAGGAAAGTCCTGGCCCCTTTTTATCTTATTCTTAGGTTCACCGTGATTTCTCCACAAAGAAGCAGTCAAAAAGTGTAAGGGACGAGACACCTCCTAATTGGTAGGCTAGTTTTGTGACATGGGAATAGAATCAAGTATTTAAGCACCTCAAGTTTCTCACAAACATCATGAGGACTAAGCCTAACAGAGATTTAATCGAGGATTTAGTGGGTTTTTGGGCCCCTATGAACAATGTCTTCAGGTTCAAAGATTGTGAAATGATGCCTATATTGGAAGAATTAGGTGGGTTTACCGGATTAGGGAGGGACCTTTGTGGGAAAAAGCATGTTGCTCCGAGAAAAGTTGGTGTGAACAACTTTTTGAAAAAGTTATGCCTCCGTCGAATTCCAATGGGTTACCTGGACGAAGGTTGGGTTCCGTTGGAATATTTCTATGACAGATTTGGGGACGAGAAAGGGTTTGAAAACTTCTTGGGCACATAATTCATCAACCAATTGAGTTACGACGCATGGAGGGAGTTGAGAGTCTTCGCGTTCATGATATCATTTCTGGGGATCATGGTCTTTACAGAGCGTGGTGGGCGCATCAGAATTTGATTAGCTGCGGTAGTCTCATTTTTGCAAAGTAGCGAGGATCACACCCTTCTTCCCATGATTCTGGGAGATATTTTTCGAGCTTTGACCCTCTACCAAGAGGGTGAATATTACTTCGAGGGATGCAACATTCTTCTGCAGATGTGGTTCATAGATCACCTTTATCATCATCTAATAGTAATAAATTTCAATGACAATTGGATAAATTACATTGGATATCACCCAGACAAGGCCGCAAGTTGTAATCTTCCAGAGGGGGTGAGGGCTTGGCGGACATTACTCGGTTCATTGAGTGATGATAGAATCACTTGGAAATATTAATGGTTCCTTTCTGCTAGGGTCATGCATATGTCGACGTATCCTTCGTTCTTCATACTCATGGGTTTCAGAGGTTTCCAACCCTATGCACCCCTACGCGTCATGCGCCAGCTAGGGAGAGAGCAAAAGAGGCCCCCGGCTAAGGACATGCGTTCGTTTGTGTGGGAATTCAAGATAGAGGAACCTCCAAGGGAGTCATATGCACAAAAGGTTTGGTTAGGTAGTCAATTTTCTTATTTGGACGAGATGATAGTTGATCGTGAACGTGGGAAGGTAAGCCTCGCATACCTTGAGTGGTTTCACAACCAGGATATCCCGGAACAAAGGCTAGAAAGATCCATACGGCATGCGGTTTGATTGGGAAGAGGAGATCGAGGCCAGAGTTAGAGAAACCAGAAGGGAAGTAACACTAGAGTTCCAATCCCGTATTGACATTTTACAAGAAGATAAAGGCATTCTGGAGACAGCCATGGACATACAACAGGTTGACTTCGAGCGGGAGAAGGCTAAGTGGGCACAAGAGAGGCGAGCACTCAAAGCTCAAATTAGGCAGGAAAAAGTGATCACT